>JAWQUT010000043.1:3067082-3077305 GCA_033807755.1 Ellobium chinense
TATTATGAACGCAAAGAGATAAACATCAGCAAAGGGTAATCACATTTCACAAGTACAAAATACTATGCTTATTGGACTCATACAATGTCACAACTTTCTGAGGCAATAAATATTTCAAGCCCAGTTTTTGCTTCGATTGACAGAAGAAAATGAATGTATTTCTGATCATAATTATTCCTACTAAATTTTCAGCACAGGAATGATGCTAGTTCAGGAAGTACTACTTGTCATTGCATCCCAAACGTTTCCATCTCCTCTCCACCCCAATCTTTAACTTGCCCACCTTTCTATTCTCCATTTCAATCTAAACTCCAGGTCCCCATTTAGTGTTGTCACTCGTAGGAATTCTTCTTTACGATAGAACAAAATGACTTTATGAAAACCGACTTTCCCGTACGCAAGGACAATCGCTTTTCGTTAGTTGTTAGGATAATCGTGAAATGTAAGGTCAAGTATGTAAAATGCCTGGGGTTCCCCCCCCCCCNTCCCCCCCCCCCCTTTTTCTTAGCAGTAAAGTTGTGGAATTTTCCCCACCAAATTTGCTGTGACATGGTGCATGGGAAAGTGTATGGAGGGGAAAAGCACACCACCAGAATATCAACACACTCACTCGACCTCCAGAACAAAAAAAAAATAATGATTTCGACTTCTTTGGTTTCTGACCAAACGATAACAGCTCAAAGCCCAGCCAGACTGCTGTATAAGGAGACAAGGAAGCGGTCTGAAATCCATTATATATTATGTTGAATTAAGAAGCTTTCATTTTTGTCCTCCATTACATTTTTTTCTTTCGTCTGTGCTTTATATCTGTATATAAGATTTATTAAGAGGAAGTGTGGTGTAATAACTCTCTAACACACACACACAGCCACACACACACAGACACACACACACACACACACACACACAAAACACACACACACAAAAAAAACCACACACACACACACACAAACACACACACACACACACAAACACAAACACACACACACACACACGCACACACACAGAACACACACACACACACAAACACACACGAATATTGAATGTACACTACTCACAGAGAGACAGAGAGAGAGAGAGAGAGAGAGAGAGAAAACGTTTCACACCCTCTGAGCTAAATACTTTTTACATCTTATCATGAAAAAATATTGATAAATTGGGTCCTCTCTTCTTCTTTCCTTTCCTTTCCTTTCCGTTCCTTTTCTTTCATTTCCTTTCCTTTCCTTTTCTTTCCTTTCCTTTCCTTTCCTTTCCTTTCCTTTCCTTTCCTTTCCTTTCCTTTCCTTTCCTTTCCTTTCCTTTCCTTTCCTTTTCTTTACCTTTCCTTTCCTTTCCTTTCCTTTCCATCTCAACTTTGTCCCACCTCTTCCCAAATGCTGCTCGAAAAATCAATGATTTCTTTGAAATTACCCAAAGTCCACCTTACTTCCCAAAACATTGTCTTCTCCCACCTCCCCCGTTTCCACTAAAAAGCCAGAAAATACATAAACACAATGTTCTCTGGCTTCTTTTCGCCGCTGGACCAGTTCTTCACCAACTTTTACTTCTTCGATATTGTTATACTCGAATATGAATAATGATATCATGATGATAACCTTGAAGTATCTGCTCCTACCAGCACCCCTGTCTATTGATTCAAAATTAAAAGCCACTTACCGACGAACCGGAGTGAGTTCTTATCGTAAATATCACACAAAACACATCTCACTTTCCTTACACGATGTTTGCTTGGTTGGCAGACATAGGCCACTTTTTATGCTTCACCGTTTTAACGATATTTACCCATTACTGAATTTCTTTCAGAAGACTTCTAATCGATGGCACTTTTATGTATGAACACCGGGTGGCGAACTGACAGGATACAGACACTACTGAAACATGAGATACGCCCAGATTGAGTGTTTATTGACATACGAAGGGTAGACTCCATAAAAGTTGTACTTATACTAAAAAAAAATATTAAAAACTGTTCAACAGTGACTTGCTGTGATGAAAGCCTTGTTGTATGCCATCTTAGACATTGTTTGAATATTAAGTAAAATCAAAACGCTGGGTCATTTCAGGGCATTTAAAAAAAAATGTCAAATGCATAATAGGAAACATTAAACCAAAATCAACATCAAGACAAATCAATCATCAAATGCATTAAGCCTACGCGTCAGCCAGATCAAAATAATGAGATAATGCTACTTTGATCCAGGTTATATGATGACGGTAAACATTTTTTTTTATCAAATTACTGCTTCGTTTGCTGCAATAAATGCCGCCAATAATTGAGAACTGGCGCATTAACGATGGCATGTCTTGCTATTGTAAATATTATAATATTTGATCTGCATGTTGAAGGCCAGTAAGTGCGCATTCAGCACCGATGCATAAATGTAATTCTTACCATGGTAAGAGATCGCACTGTCAGCGGGCAAACTTTTAAATAATACTTAAGACTGTCATTTATTTTTCTGAATTGTTGTTCTGATACAGAATATTGAACCAATGTTACTGTGGGATCTCACAATCCCAAACTCCTTGTACTCAAAAACCCCATATTATATTCGTTGGAGTGCCCCTGTCTTGAGTCCCATATTTCTTATGTCAAATTTTACTAAATAATTGGGAGCTTGCGCATTAATAATAGTATCTCTTACCATCGTAAAAATTGCGTTAGTGCATTGGTGCTGAATGCATGAATGCACTCCTAGTATCGTTCAATATGCAGAGTTAGTGCAATTCTTACAGTGGTAAAAGATTCCATTGTTGATGCGCAAGTTCTCAAATTTTACTAACAAATTCAAAATTATGGATCATTGTATAGGAGTCTACACGACACTTCAAACTAGTTAAGGGTGTCCATGAGGTATTCAACACCTGTGAATATGAAAAGATTATCTGTATTTTATATAGATACATTAAGAGGTTAGCAGTGAATGTCCATATAGGAAAGAGTGTAGGACACTCAACCGTAGGGATAGTGGTCACAGGACACTCTCAGCTGGACTCTTATTCCTTCAAACACTGGAACTTTGAAATAATATCATTTCTTCCCTTAATTTCCAGGGATTAATACAGAAACGAGACGTGGATTTCAATCCCTATGATATTGGTTGCTGGGGGAATACGGATATGTTTGTACCATTTGAATGAAAATCTCGTGGAATAACTGTAGCAGAAAAATTATTCAGGCCGCCAACGGAAACTGTGATGAGGTTCTAAACCACACAGAAGTGCGATTAGCTAAGGTCTGTGAAAGAAGGTAGTAAGTAGGAAAAGGATTACTTCTTCTTCTTCTTCTTCTTCTTCTTCTTCTTCTTCTTCTATTTCTTCTTCTTTTCCTCCTCCTCCTCCTTCTTCTTACGACACTGGCACGTTGACTGGCGTGGCCCGTAATGGACTTGTACTTCTGTCTGTCACCTGTCCGCCTCAAGAGTTCTTCAGTGCTGTGTACACCCATCCAACTCATAACTTAAAAACACATCAGTCCTGACAGGTAGAAGAGCTCAGTGTGTGGGTGTGTTGAGGTGTAGATGGCCCTTTTATCTATGTCAATGTTGCCTGAAGGTAAAGTGTCACAGAAATCAGACATATCAAGATTATCCATCTGTCACACAAGGTCACCATCAGATAAGAAGGTGATGGAGGATTGAAATCTGTATGTCGAGAACCCCTGAGATCAGGACCGTGGTTAGCACTACTGCAAGCCCCAGCAATGCGGGGGCAGAGGGGTAGGGGTTGGGGAACTTCCAAAGAAAGGAGGAGAAATGGGGATCAAGAGAAAAGAAGAGGAGAGATGAGGCATGAGGGTGTCCCCCCTCCTCTCCCTCCAAAGGCAATGGATCGGCAAAGCTTGAGAGGCCTCGACGAGGTAGTTACGGCCCTGCTGATGATGCACAATCGGGTGGCAGTTTTTCTCACGGTAAACTGTCACCTCATAGGATTTACATTATCCTTTCTTGTTATTGTTTCGGGCACATTCTCAGTTTTACCTACGCAACTTTTTATGTCTTTGTTCAATCTTAGATTTTATTTCATGGCTCTGTTTTATAATCGCATTGTTTAAATAAACCTCAGACGGATGACAATGACACGGGTAGCGATGGAGGGGGACAAAGGGGGTAGGGGTAGGTGACAGCATGACTCATTGTAGATGTCTAAGTTTTGTGTCTGTTGTACAGAAAAGCGTGAACGTGTACAGGGTGACGTGCAGTGGGTTTGAGCCGACGACGGCCGCAATGTCTGTTTAAATTAAGGGCGATTCCATAGATTCTGGAATCGATGCGATGGCTAATTTTTTAGACCTCGGAATCGGAAAATAGAGTACGATTCCGAATACTTTCCAGATTTAGAAGGCTGTAAAAAAAAAAAAGATGTGAAGTGGGGGTGCTACATTATCAGTGTGGGATTTATGTTATTATATAACATTTTAAAGCCTATAAAAACAAGAGTATTTCACTTCACAGCTACTTTGTATCTTAAAACATTAATTTACATGAAAACTAACGGAACCGGCACTGTTAGAGGGGACAGCCTGTGTTTGGTAGAGAAACGGGTCATATGAAACACAAGACTGTGGGCCTCTGATGTTCTAATGAGTCTATGCAAAGAGTGAAAGTTAGATATTAAGGTCCCGCAATACTGCAACCTGTACCGCCAGGTAATTTCGGTGTGGAGAGCTGAACAAGATTTTTTAATTGTTCTTGTAGAAATGAGGTTAGTGCACTAAAATTTGAAATTTTGTCATGAGAATCTTAGAAGTCAAAATCTGTCAAATATTCAATATTTATGAGTTATCATTACTAAGAGTTATAATGGTACTCAGATTCCAGAATTTGGAATCGATTTCCATCGATTCCAGGAGTAGGGATCCAGAATCAAGTGCTGGAATCGGAATTGACCTATCTCTAATTGTGAAGGTGTCTATATAGTCGTCCCTGGCTGGGAAATAGAGACAGACTATAAAACGGCAGAGGAGCAGCTGGATGGTGGCTTGACCTATTGGTTCCAACGTCAGTTACACCATTAAATAAGTAATATATTTTACAATCCTTGTAGCCTGAGGAATATCGCAATCGGTAATACATTAGTCTTTTGGTGATGTGTTTGTGTTGTGATAGTTTTTGTGTTTTTGTTCATAATTTTCACGAAGTAGACTAATGCCTTTGAATTTAGTCACTTAGTCGGAAAAACGGTTCCGCCGTTCGCCGCATGTCACAGACTATATTTCGAATCATGTTTTGTGCTGCACATTACAGCTCTCTTAGAAATATCTCTGCCACCTATAGAGGCCTTCTACTCGTAGCTCAATCTCTTCGTCTTTATGTGAAATATGAATAGAGAGCGCTTCTTTTTTTGTTGTTGTTGGAGGGGGGGAGGAGGAGGAAGGAGGGAGACCAGTATCTTCGTTTAATTTCATGTGTTTTGGATTTGGACACCTTTGAATTTTCCATAAAAATATCTTCTTTCCGTTGCTTGAACAGTCCACCGCACAACAGTGCTGCCCCTCTCCCCAGTGGTCGAAAATCTCTCTTTATAGCGTACGGCTCATGGTACTCTTCACATGTTAAATACTGAAACTGATGTGATTTGAGTCAAAATAGCTGTAGACTTGTCGAGGGCTCGCGAAAGTCGTGAATATCAGCAGAGACTCATGAACAACGATTTCAGGAAATCGACTGGACTTTAGCTTAGACTCTTGAGAGGTATTCCATTTCGTAAGTAATGCTCGTGATATAAAACAGGGGAGCCAGAGCTTCACAGACGGGTGAGTACATGAGGTTCAAAGTCAGTTGGTCCTGTTGCATATGGGAAATATTTACCATTGCGGTACAGGTGTCACACAGAGAAAGTTATCAGTCGTAAGCCTGGAGTCAAAAAGTCGTTAGACGAAAGTACTGCAGTTACCAGATTTCTATCAAACATTAGCACGAAGTTCTTAAGTCGTTAGTTGCAAGCATAAGTCATTAGCCACAAGTAAAATGTCACAATTTCTGTGACTGAAAATTTTTTTTTCAAAAAGCAATGTCCTATTCACTTCTAACGGCTTCTATGTCAAGGAAATGAAACATGACTACTAACTTTTGGTTTTCCGTGCGGAGCTGGCGGCTACCTGCCAAGGGCCTTTTGCTTTTCCGAGTGACCAGGTTTTCATGGACAACTTGGAAACTGCATTAGACACTATGTGGACTATCCTCTATGTGATTGTATCTCTGTGCTTCAATGTTCTTGTTGCTGAGTAGTCGTATAGAACGACTTTTTCCTGATGACTTTCACCAGCCATGGTTGTCTATGTCATTCAGTTTCATCATCTTTCGAGAAAAACAAGAAGAAACTTCTCTGCGCCTAGAATAAACTAACAGTAACACAGGTCCACTTCTTTTATATTGTCATCAGTTTAATTCGACTGTTTGTCAAACATGAATGTTAACATTTTTGTTAATTGATCTACATGTTTTAAACCTTTTTGTTTTTAAGTCGACGTGCATCATATTTGTTCTTGTTTATTACAAGCATCATGGCTGCATTTTTTATTTTTGTGATCGCCAAAACCGCTGATGATGATGATGATGATGATGATGATGATGATGATGATGATGATTAGCAGTAGTAGTAGGAGGAGTAGAAGGAGTAGTAGTAGTAGTAGTAGCAGTAGTAGTAGTAGTAGTTGTTGTTGTTGTTGTTGTTGTTGTTGTTGTTGTTGTTGTTGTTGTTGTCCTCGTTGTTGTTGTTGTTGTCGTTGTTGGAGTTGATGTTGTTGCAGTAGTATAATAATAATTATTATTATTACATTTATGCATGATAATTGAAATTGCATTCTGTCTTTGAATTAGTCTTTGTATTCTTGTATACTTGTACGAGGATCAAAACTGCTGTTTTTATAGTAGTCTACGAAAGCCAGAGCCACTAGACCAGTCTACATGTGCCATATATTTCATTAGTGTCAATACCCCTGCATTGAGACTGGTATCCCGATGTCAAATTTGCTGTTACTACAATCGTCCACGAGCGTCTAAGTTTCAAACCGTCAAATTACGACACGAAAATGCAGCCTTTGTACAATCCCTTCAAACAGAGGGCGCTTTACTTAATGGGCAATTGTTCGCCGAACACTGACTTACGAGCGCTGATATGTCACATACAGACACCCAAATGGCTTATTTTCATTGTAGGTTTCAATCTCATAATCTAGATCTTCACCACTAGGTCCTTTGACGCCAGACATTATACCTCATATCATTGCACTGTCACCTGGAAGCGAGAAGCGCCTGTAGAGAAACAACTCGTAAAATTACACTAATAAAATGGCTGTCGGAGCCACTCCGCGGAAGACGTTCTAACAGGGTTACGAAACTAAGTCTACAAAGAATATAAGTCCTTCCCTTGAACCCAAGCGCGCACAGGTCCTCCTGCTTCACATCAATTTAGGTCATTTATTTAGCAACACTAATTTAAGCTTCTGCCATGCCATTGCAGCGTCACCAAAATTTTGAGCTAGATTGTTTTTGATATTCTGCTTTGCCGACCTGGTTCAACAAGACGTGTCCGACCTTCGCTTTTGCCCATCCTTGCCAACTTCAGCTTGCTAATGAACCAAAATGCATGTAGTTTCATTAAAATATACTCGAATGGTCACCGTCTTTCATTATATCACACTGATCTATTTGTCGTTATTTGGCGTTTTTCTGTGAGTACGGAGCATGACAAAAGGAAGGAAAATGGAATCGTATAATCTCAGATCAAATATATTCATTTAGGAGCGTAAGGACCTCATATCAAGAATAATTTCAGAGACCTGTAACCACCAAATCATCAGTCGCCCTTCGGTTCGTTATCTCTGCTGTTTACTTTCGTGTGTCATAATAAACACAACAAACAGAATGCTCAGACCGCCGTAAAGCGCACTGGGCAAGTCGTGGCCTCATTTTTGCAGTGAATGATGGGACATGGTTTAAAAAAATGGTCTTAAATCACCTTGCTATTGTTGCTGTTGGTTACACTAGACACACTGTCTCTACCCAACCCGGAATTGGTGTAATCTCCATGTGTGAACCAGGATTTTACTTATATCCATTCCTAATCTAGACTAGAATAAAGCGACAGTCATTGTGATATTCCATAAGACATAGCAAGCCGCCTTTAAAGGATTTATTGTGGTATTATGTATCTGTTTTGTTCGTGACGGGATTACGTAGAGTACTCGGAAATTAAAGGCAGAAGGTACAAGGTCTGGGATGAAACAGTACTTACTCGACACCCCCCTCCCCCCNCCCAAACACACACATACACACACTTTTCAGCCCTTCTCAAGCAGTTAGTTGAACATGGGGTGAAATCCTAGCAAATCACTTAGCATGCCATTTTAAAATATACATTTATTGACCAATCAGGGACGGCATTTACTCTGATACATGTGCTCGAAAAGCTTTCATGGTGGTTTGTGTATGAGATTTTTGTTCTTATATTTTGGTCAAAAATTGTGAATTACAAGTCTTAGTTTGCTTTATTTTAAACCTATCTGTTCAACTATAAAGCTCAAACGAAAAAAATAAACAACACGAACTAGGGCTGCCCTCGATATCGCAGAAGCGAATTTGAAATCGTGAAATGTCTACATAAATAACGAGATATGCCAGTGGTGTGCGGAAAGTTTTGAAAATTACTTAAAAAAGCATCTTTTTATATGTCAGTCAAACAATGGGTCGGAGACACCTGGTCGACATGAATCAGTGTATATTAGTATATATTACTCCCGAGAGATTAAGATCTCTGGGCAACATGCTGAGACACACGATCTTAATCATTTGCCAAGTGATCGATACATGGTGATAAGCTTTATTTCGATTTTACATATATCTATCGCAATCCCCCTCTAAGCTTAATAAGTGTAATAAATTCTTATACATTGTTTCGCTACGTCGTTACGGTCTCAACCTGGTGACAGTCCTTCTAGAGTAGCCCTTTCCCATCATACATTCAGCTCGGGTTCAATAGTCTGGTAGATATAAAAAGTAACATTTATGATGATCACATCTGAGTTCATGGTTTCTTTATTATCTCTTGGGCGCTTGGGACAGACTTCATTACTACCTAGAGATGTTAAGGTGGACAAGATTTTATTTAGTGGTTGGGGCCAGACAGGGTTTTCCTATAATGAGGAATCGACCTTTCCTTGGATTTATAATATTATTCTTATTCAAATAGTTTGCGATGTGACGAAACCTGAACCACCCCGAGTTGTTTTCCATTTTAGAATGGATAAGGCAGACGCAAAGATAACATGTTTATGTTTAAATAAATCAGGGATTTAAAGTATTTCTATTAATTTTGCACATCTTGCTACGGGCTAACATTCATAGAATGCGCAATGAGGAGAAAAAAAACATGTCTGCGTTTAATCTTTTCAAATTCACTTTGAATAGTTTGTACACGAAAGAAATTGCATAGACTTTATGTAAGTTATGTAAGTTATCGAAACTTGCTATATGGAAAATACATTAACATCCGCATCGATTACAATTGCCTTCGGTACAGCATTTAGATGTACTAAAACTTTGAAAGATTGTTGTCTGAGTCCAGTGCCCGTTAAGAGGGATTAAAGATTTGATGTTAAATTCTGATCACATATATCCTGTGTGAGATGCCCGCTTTCTTTAGTTTTGGTAAATTTTAATGTTTGAATTCCTGAGCAAATTTATTTCATGACCAAATTAAATTCTGCAGCTGAAACAATTTTTTTGGTCACCATTATATCAACAAAACTGTTCTGGACATTCCGAAGCACAGTTTTAGTACTTTAACGCCTCTAAAAGTTCGGGTACTAATCTGCGGTTTTCGACCAGTTTTGGGGTCCACGCCAAACTTCTGAAGTATTTTTGATTTTTTTTTAAATCATCATTATTATTAAAAGACAGTATCTCCATATCAAAGTAGTAGAATATAGGGTATTTTAATATAAAACTCCAGACTTATCCCTTACAAGTTTGAGAAAGATGGTTGCCAGAAAAGTAAGTACAGAAAAAAAAAGACAGAAGTAACATATACCGTTACTTCATTGGCCATTTTGGCAGAGTAACAAATAGGTATGAAGATACTTACATCTTTGGCGCCCATTGTTTTTACTTCTTTGGGCCCTATACATAATATGTGTTATTCTACAAATTCTACACGATTTGGATTTTTTTTTCCCAACGACGCCAAAGTACTTCCATTGCGGTTTGTTTTTTTTTTTGTTA
>JAWQUT010000043.1:3077332-3100213 GCA_033807755.1 Ellobium chinense
GGGGGGGGGAGTCAAATCCCAAAATTTTTCACAAATTCCTATCAAACACGGACACCTTTCCTCCTGACTTGGTCGCCGAATTTTTATTAGGCTGGTTTAGACCGCGTGCTAAAAATATACGCTTAACGCATTTTAAAGTTTATGAGGCTCATCAGTCTCAAATTGTACCTGAGATTATAAAACTGACTGCCTTATCTAGATCACAGGTCTTTTTAGAGCGCCCTGACATTGGCTTGCAGGGTCCAGGAAAAGAGGAATTTGATATGTTAGCGGATTAACATAGTTGATCACAGTGAGTGATTTGGCCTATTAATAGGTGCCAGAATCCTTGAGAGGAGGTCCAAGATCTATTTCAGTTTGAATTTTTTTTTTTAAGTTAGTAACTTGTTGCACTGGCCAAGTCTTCACCTCCCAAACTGACAGTCACAGTAGAGCATGTCAGGCCTTCGTAATCCTTTTTAATATGTACTTAGGACTTTGAGCCAGCAGGGAATATAGTGGGTTCTTGAGTTTCTTTCATGTGCATTCATTCTTACAAAGCCAAATTTAAAAAAAAAAAAAAAAAGCTATGAAAAGTGTAGAAAAGTGTACCTGCTAGATGTCAAGTATGTATAATAAGTGTAGCAAATGTTGTTGAATGAATGGAGTTCACAGAATGTCAAATAAATAATATGATGTCTATTAGCGAATAGTTCTGTAAGTCTCGTAACCGGTGAAAGTGTCAGGTGATGAAGGTAACAGTCGTAGTAGCTGTAGTTAAACTAGTTATTGCCTAACTAGATCTGACAGTAATTTGTTAAACAATAGTGCTATAGTGATACTTTTGATAACTGTGATGGTATCATTTTGTAGTGTTATTTGTGGTTGTGATCCTAATTGTCGAAAATAGACAGAAGTCATAGTGATCGCATTGTGTAAGTCTTTGTGGTAGTTAGGATGAGTAATGTTAGAGGGTACAGAACAAGTCATTTATAAAACATTAGATTATCATTCATTATCATTCCTCTGATGCTACTGGCAGGCTGTCTGTACTGTCCTATGCCCTCTCAAATAAGAGCTTGCGCATTAACGATGGGATCTATGTTACCAGTGTCACTGCATCGGCGCTGAATGCATACTTAATAATCCATCAACAATGCAAGATTTATTGTAATTCTTACGATACTAAGTAAGAGATCCCATGCTCAAGCTTGCAAATACTAAGAATATTAAGGAGGTTTGTAAATCTTGTAACCAGGTAATGCCTGCTCACGTGATTCCATAACTCTTACCCCAGCAGGTCAGATCATTCAATAACGTTCTCATCTGGCTGAGAAGTATACATTGCTGTTGCCATTTTACCACCGCTTATTCTATTCAATTTCAATTTATTCAGAACGAATTCAGGCTACACAGTAGCATATTGGTGGTTAAACATTGATAATGCATGGCAGTATAGAGACAGAACAATTTAACTGTATATATCATACTCACAGAGAAAACAACATAAGTGCATATTATCATACTCACAGAGAAAACAACATGAGTGCATATTATCATACTCACAGAGAAAACAACATGACTGCATATATCATTTTCACAGAGAAAACAACATAATTGCATCTGTGCTCATGGACAAAACAACAAAACTACATTATGTACTTCTCATAATATTTCTCACCGCCTATAGCCAGAAACTCGTTTTACAGACGGATGTGCTGAGGAGAATGTGAATAAAATGATTTCTCAAGGCAGAAGGCTATAGAAATATATCCCTCAACCTCTTCTGCTCCTCTGCTACATTTAATAACACCTTCAGCTGCTTGTTCAGCAGAGTTCTGTTTTTATAGGGTGGCCTGGGATATAATAGGAGAGGAGGGGATAGGATGGGATTTACATGTACTAAAACGTTGAAAGATTATTGTCTGAGTCCAGTGCCCGTTAAGAGGGATTACAGATTTGATGATAAATTCTGATCACATCTATCCTGTGTGAGATGCCCACTTTCTTTAGTTTTGGTAAATTTTGATGTTTGAATTCCTGAGCAAATTTATTTCATGACAAAATTAAATTCTGAAGCTGAAACATTTTTTTTTTTTTTTGTGGTCACCATTATATCAACAAAGCTGTTCTGGACAATCCGATTTACAGTTTGAGTACTTCAACCCTCGTAAAGTTCGGATAAAAATCTGCGGTATTCGACCAGTTTTGGGGTCCACGCCAAAATTCTGGAGTATTTTTGTTGTTTTAGTTTTAATCATTATTATTGTCAAAGGACAGTACTGTATCTCCATATCTACCCCCCACCCCACCCCCCGAATCTCACGAGTTAAACACTTTATACTGCACAGAAACTTTGCAGATGGCCCGCGGAATATTACATCAGGAAACATCGTCTAGCATTTGAAATATGAAAGTAAATTTATCTGAGCAGTGTCCACGGCCATTTGTAGGCGGGTCTTGTTTTCCAGAGGTTATAACAATCGGATTGTGCAATTTCAGCATGTAGGTAGAATCCATACCAGCTGCCTACACAACTGTTGGCTTCATTAAATTGCGCGGTATGATAAAATCTAAGCCAAATATGATCTTGCCCTATCAAATAACGATGATTTCATTATAAGATTCCTAAAGCTTGGCGTTTTTGTCATGTGGGATATGCAGTGGCGTAGATTAGGAACACCTTGGGTGGATTGGGGGGGGGGCTTGTCCCACACACATATGAAAGTGTGCTCCCAGAGTTCTCGTGCTCCCAACTCATCAGTCCTGCTGCCTGTACACCAGTGTAAACCTGTTATTTCCTCTATATTACATTATATGTATTACTGCTATCTCCCCCCTTTCCGGCCTCCCAACAACCACTAATCTTCGTCATGCCTCCCATCAACTCCCCCACCCCTCCACTTGCACACGCACACGCATTGTTCGCCCCTGAGGATAAAGCTTTTTCATTACAATACAGTCGGCTCCTTTTGATAGCAATCCCTTTTTAAAACACACCTAAACGTCAAACACACAAACCGCTGCTTAATGCAGCTTTTGCTTATTCACATTTTGCCATCCATCCCTGGAGTTTCAACAAAAATAAATCGGCTGTATAACCCATTAATTCTATTCACAACTACAGGCAAGCTGATTTCTAGACAAGAGCTTTGAGCAGATTCATATAACGATAGAGAATGCAGCCCAGGTCTGTGCTGGTAGCAGGGATTGCCTTCACCCTCATCCTTGTCCTCGTGAAGCCATGCGGCAGCTCTGTTGTCCACGAACATGCTGCAAAGTTTCAGGCTGCTCTTCAAGATGTTGTATCCACTATAGTGCGGAACCGCCGAGCGGTGATAAATGCCGATGGAAAGACGTCCTTCTCACAGGTCAGTTCTAAAGTTTTAGTTTTTTATTAAAAGATCGCATATATTCTCCTCAAACTAAGGGGACATACGATCTTTTAAAATAAAGATTTAGTTACGTACGTTAACATCAATGTTTTGTATAGACTTATTAATTGCAGTCACTCTCTCACAAAGGATTGATAAATAATGCACATCACACAGAGCTCAGTTTCATGCAGTAACATTAGACCTGACTGGATTTTATGTTATGGTATCGATTTCTGAACAGTAGCCATGTGAGAGTTGGTTGTGCTTACTTACAATGCATGTCACTATCTGGTTGTAGATCACTTGCGCTGTGTCATCAAGAGTTAGTGGGACTTAAGCCCCACCATTTGGGGCGGCAAAGGAAGATCATGATAGCAGGTTTATCATTACACAAAATCTAAAGACTCTAAGGAAAACAGCCATTTAGCCCACCAAAAAAAAAAAAATGGACCAAGCACCGCCACTTTTTTAAGCCCTTCTGGGTTGTTGTTGTTGTTTTTTTCTTTACGAGGACCCGTCGTTTCTATCATCCTGCAAAATAAATTATAGCCACCGAGAAATATTGCTAATTGGTTACCTGAGAAAAGTGTAAGTGAAATAGAAATTAATGTAAACTACGCAGGAAGAAAGAAGACGCTCTTCGGACCTTGTGACTGTTCTGTATTTGTCCTGTATCTATTCTGTATCCGTTCTGTATCTGATATGTACAGTATCTGTTCTCTATCCGTCTCGTATCGGTTCTATATATGTTTTGTATTAGTTCTGTATATGTTCTGTATCTCTTCTGCCTCTGTTCTGTCTCTGTTCTGTATCTGGTGTGTATCTGTTCAGTACCTATATGTATCCGTTCGGGTCATGTTCTTTATTCTGTATATATTCTGTATATATGTTCTGCATCTGTTCTGTATAATCACAGGAAGAGCAGAAGCTGATAGTGGATGTCCATAACGCTTACAGAAGCACTGTGACACCAGCAGCCACTGACATGATTGAACTGGTAAGTCAACTAATAATAATAATAATAATAATAATAACAAAGCTAAGGGGCCGTGTTCATGTAAAGCGCATGAATTTTATTATAAAGTCACATACGAAATCTGACACGCGCGATTTTCGGCAGTCAGAGTTCAGTGGTCGAAGGTCGCCTCACGCTTTGCTGTCTTACATCAGATCAGTGGGCTAGACCAGTGTCTCTTAGATCTATCAGAAATTCGCTGGAGAGCAAACAAGCCTGTTCCGAGAGCGGATTTTACTACTGATAGTTATAATAGTAGGCGGTTGATAAGTCTCGTATTCAGGTGATTACATCCGTAATGACCGCTCATGCGACTTTAAATTATTAATATCCCAGCAGATCTTATCACTCTAGGACTTTCTCCACTCCCTGGGGAGCATACAGTGCCCTGTCGTTTAACGGCACTGATCACTAGCATCCTTACGATATTTTCCACTGCCTATAGCTAGGTACCCATTTCACACACGGATCGACTGAGGAAAATGTAAATGAACCGCAAACCAAGGCCTTTACAACAAAACCGTGGTCAGGTTTCGAACCCATGACCTTTTGAGCTTGAGTCCAACGCTGTCATCATTTGCCACGCTGTTTCTTATTTTGTCATCATGGTTGTCACAATAACTGTTAGCGTCTATATGATCCTCAGTATCAAAATCACCTTCGTGCAGTGAAGTCAGCCCCGGCCCTTTCAGCATCATTGTCACGGCTTGGATCAAAATCATCATCACCATCAAATTGTTATTGACATAAGTCTTTTTGTCACACCCAAGTCACGATGCCAGTAGTTATGCCCCGTTGTTTAGGATTTGGATACGGTAATAATTTTATGGATGATGTCGTGTGGGCCCTTGCGTGCTCCCTGTCATATCTCTTCAAGCTGTAATTCTTGTTTTTCATACCAGTAACAACACCCATTCTTCGAATAGGCTTGTTATGCCTGACAAGTGAATTTCTGTTATAAAATGCATAATTGTTACCGAAACTTGTCCCTTTATCTTTATTACGGTATTATGAGTTTGTGCACAATGCATCCAAGGTGTGATATGTACAAGCACAAAGTATAATGACCTGCCCTGTGTGTGTATTGCAACATTGCAGGCCAGCAGCTCAGATCTCACTCTACACACACACACACACACATACACACACACAGAGGATGGTTTATCCCAAATTCACTACACACACACACACACACACACACACACACACACACACACACACACACACACACACACACACACACACACACACACACANACAACCACAGTGACCCCACACAAGTACCCGCACTATGTCCCCCTTCCCCGCCCCTGACGTTTCGCCTCTGGCCGTCCCTCTGAGCTTTTTCTACCCGTCATTGCAGGTCTGGGACGATGCTATCGCTAACTTTGCCCAAGCCCACCTGGACAAATGCACGGGCAAGCATAATCCCAACACGACCCTAGGGCCCTGGACCAACATGGCGGNGTCCCTCTGAGCTTCTTTGGCAATCCCTCTGAGCCCTTTCTACCCGTCATTGCAGGTGTGGGACGATGCTATCGCTAACTTTGCCCAAGCCCACCTGGACAAATGCACGGGCAAGCATAATCCCAACACGACCCTAGCACCCTGGACCAACATGGCGGAAAACCTCTTCTACATGCCTGGTAACAAGTATACGGACGTGAAGCCAATGGAGATGTGGTGGGATGAAGGCAAGGAGTACCACATCACCCAAAACACGTGCACTCATCAAGCCACCTGTCTTCACTTCATCGCCATGGCCTGGGCCAAACACGAAAAGATGGGCTGTGGTATCAAAAAATGCGATACGCTCACTGAGAACACGAACCTAACACCACCACAGGTTCTGGTCCTATGTAACTACAGTAAAATGGTTTTGCTGAACGCCAGACCCTACACTGCTGGCACCAGCTGCAGGGACTGCCCGGCTGCCTACCCGAAGTGCCGCCACAGGCTGTGTATCTCAGACAGCATGGAGAGCAGTGGAGCCGGGTTTGATGGAAACACCACCATCATCGGCGTCACCCCTGGTGCAGGTGGTGGTGGCGGCGATGATGATGATGGTTCTGTCAGTATCTCAGCATCTGTTGCTGTTATCTTCACTTTCACTGTACTGTCCTTGCTGCTGAAGATGTAGACGCGCTATGAAATCAAATAACAAAACTGAAGTACGTTGCCTGGATGCAATACCCCGATAAACTAAATATTTTATGAAAAGTGAGAAACTGGATTACGTTGTTTGGTCTCTGCAATTTAACAAAGTGGGAAGCCACACCCCTGCCCTTGGGTGGTCCTCAGTACACTTTTGGTTGGTATGCGTCAGTCAAATTGAGGGAGAGTGCATACCCACTAGGAGTTTTTAGAAGAAAAAGCGCGACAAGGGACAACCATCATCGGTTTCAAAATTGTTAGTGAAATATCTTATCAATAGCCTTATGTCGGAGGATGTGGCAAGAATCAACGGTGGAGTGTATTCTAATGAATGAAGCAAAGATTATAAGTATTGCAAACACTACTCGCAAATCAGTGCATTGTTTCCTGTCGCTTCCACATTAGTCGCGGCCATCTTGGCTTGCCTAAAGACTGAGATTTCTTTGGCTAAACAAGAGGTGTGGCTTCCCTTCTTATCAAATTTCAGAAACCAAAGTGCCTTGAGATTTTGACACAACATGTGCAAACTTAAGTATCATCCAAAGGCGACAGAACCGGAATTTCAATCAGTGTTGTGTTTAACGAGGTATGCATCCAAGCTACGAGCAGGACCTTACGATCTCGATTACACGTAAAAATTTCAAAGAAAAAATAATCCATAATCCGCTGATCCAGATCCGATCCCTTATTCGATATGTATCAGATTTTACAAACCAACTCCATCATATCCAAATTTAAAATTACAGGCCACTGCAGGTCCTTTGGAATAGAGGGTTGCATTTTTGCCTTCGACTTAACATTGAACTGTTATGAACCCATGACGCCGGCAAACTTAGTAAGCAATAAATTAAGATACAGACTTTCCCCTACAACTTGGTTTAGGGTTAGAGGCAGGATTAAGGCTAGGATTAAGGTTGGAAAATAGCAAACTTGGAACAGTCCCTAGACATTGTCATTGTCTAGGAATTATCTCATTGTTCTTCCTCTTTTGTAATCCTGCCCCTGAGCCTAAACTCAGGCACTAGTATCAGGCAGTATTGCCCATGAAGGAAATCAAATAGGCGGTGCTAGAGTCAGGCGGCCTAACTATGCTCTGAGTAAAGATTAAGGTTTATGCATTAATTGAGGGCAATACCACTGAGCTCTTTAAAGAGTATGATTAGGAACAGGGATAGAAACTCCAAAGTCCAGCAATTTTCGTACACAAAGATAAAAAGCTGACACACGCCTAGCGTGCCGTGTGCAAAATGCAACCCTCTTTGCGGACTCGATTAGTTCTACGATAAATCCTGGTGAAAATGCAACCGACTTGGCCTTATCCCAATGCATGAGATTAGGGGAAAAGGTGCGATTAATTAATTGATGATTGCTCATCATGATCATGACGTAATAATTTTCTATACTACTTCATCTTCATTTTGTAATGTCCCAGCCTCTTTGGAGAATTCACCTTTCCGAATCAGCCAGCCAGGACAAACACTTCCGTATCTGCCATGGCCTGAGAGTGAGGCTAGATAGCGTTAGTGAATGAGTAATGTTTCTAGTGACTGGTAGACACACAGTTGTTATCTGAAACAGAGCAGCGAAGTAAATAAAAATTGGACGTCGTCCGGTCTAGTTTCACTGTAGGAACAATTTTCATTTTAGCTTTTCGGAAAGGTGAATTAAGTTTGTTTTCCCAAGTTGTTATCTTCCTATCTTCAAGCAGAAAAATGCTGTTGATAGGCCTATGTCTGCTTTCTTCCCCCAGCCCTTCACACCCATCCCACCCCGCCTACTTCTTCCCATCTCCGCACGTCTGAATGAGTTTAAATCTTGACACCTTTCTAATCATATCTCAGATTATAGTGTATTATACTAATTTCATCATCATCGTCCTCATTTTTACCCCAGAACAAAGAATAAAAATGCTGATTTCACACAGAGAGACAAACTGAGCAAAAATTCCAAGAAAATTAGATGGAACCAAATTTTCTGCCATATAATAATTATGTAGGCCTATATCCTTCAAACTTAATCATCATCATCCACACCATTCGAAGGACACTGTCCTATAAGACAATGCTGGTTCGACCTGAAATAGAGAGTTGCGTTTTTGTTGTTTTTTGGGTTTTGTTTTTTTTTTGCACACGGCACATTACCGAACTCAAATTTAACACGGAAGTTCCGGCAAGTTTGGAGAAGTTGACACCCACCCCACCCCCCTAATTTAGGCACATTGATAGGCGGAAGGGATAACGTGCCGTGTGAATGTGCAATCCTTTGTTCCAAGGTCTATTGGTCCAGCAGCCGACATGATTGTTAGCACCCCAAATCACCTAGTCTAGTAAATAATCTAAAGAAACACTAATCTGTATAAGTGACGAAAATGACAGAGACTTTTTAGGTCTCCAAATGAACTACATCGCTTTTTTTTTTTTTGCACGGTGTGTCTATGGCAGTCGTGTTTGTTGACTGTATGTTGGTACATTCTAATCTCTGCGTGCTGAGAGTAGAAGTCTCCTCCCACTGTTGACGTTTCGCGGCATCCAGCAAACAGCTTTTAATGCTTCTGTAGACGTTTTCATTCTATGCCCCACACTATGTCTAGGTGGAACAGAAGGAAAGATGTTAGCAGGGAACGGAGAGCAGATCTATGTGCCACTTTTCAAGTAAGGGCGGCAATATCTTTCACTCCAGCCTTCCTGTTCCATCTGCTCCACCTAAGGTTACAGGCCTGTAATTGGGATATTAGGTCCTATATTCGAAATTAGATCTCACTTTCGATATTAGGTCCTTTTTTCGAAATTGGATCCCACTTTTGAATTAGCCCCCATTTTCAAAATTAGATCCTACTTTCGATATTCGGTCCTACTTTCGCAGTGGCCGTATGCATAATCCCTACGTTAGTTAACGCACTGCGGTAACCACGGGAAATTCACAAAACATTAGGAGTGTTCATTGCGGTTAACGCAAACGTTAATTAACATAAAGATTATGCATACGGTCGCAGGTCTATTAGGTCCTACTTTCGTTATAAGGTGACTATTTGGTCTTGCTAGTAAAGGGTATATTAAGCCCTCCTTTTTTCCTTCCTTTCATACGCCCTGCACTTGCAGATTAAATTCCCATTTGGCGAATTTTCCTATTGTGGAAAACTGTGGTCATTATATTTTATTTAGGCGAGACAAAAAATATGTCCTCATGGACATAATATTCTTTCTTTTTGAAGAGTGAGCAAAGACACATTAGTCCCTCTCGAAGTTGGTAATGAAAACAGAACTAAAAGCTGCGAAACCCAAACTGTCTATGGACGCGCTGTGGTTTTGTTAGGCTTATGATTTGAGACAGAATAATCCAAATAATGATATGGGGCAGAATGCCAGCTAGAACTTTGCCAGTTATAGCGCATTACAAAGCCTAATATAATGAAAAAATAAAAAATACAAAATGGAGCACACGTCCGTTACCTTAAGGTTACAGACCTGTAATAGAATTGGACCCTTTTTTCCTCTATGGGCTATATTAACATTTTGAGCTGCCCTCTGAACCCAAAGTTTTAGCTTTCACCCAGACCCATACCAGATTGAAGCCCATTATGTGGCCCAAATTTTAAGACTTACCCAACCCTAGCAAGCCCATTGAAATTTTGAGCTTGGTTGCTATTTGTAAACAGACCCTACATTTTTCACTGGTCAATGCCAAACCCCTCCTCTTCCGCCTGAGCACACCCTTGACCTGGCAGTTCCAGCCCAGGGCTAAATAGTGCCTGGTAAAACAAGGTAAAGTGGACACAGATTCCCAAGATATCAAAATTTCCCCCCTGGAGCCTTATTACTGGAAGCTGGGCATGCCAAATGAGGGAAAAGGGGAGATGAAATATACCCCCTAAGTTCTAGGACCACAAAGTGAAAGTACAATTACAGGCCTGTAATCTTAAGCACAGTAGTGGATCAGGAATTGTTCCCCTTAGCAACTATCTTTACTTTGTCCATGGCTCCTGTAATTTGACGCTTTATGAAGTTTCTGCAGACATCGTGAATTCCTGGAAGAGTGCATATAGGGTAAATCCGTGAACAAATCTGACAACTTTGATAACATATTTATTAATTATTTTCAATATCTTTTCTCATTCTTGTGTACCCTACGTGGTGATATAGACTAACATTGTTGTGTTGTTTAATCAATGTGTGTTCATGTGAACTGATTGTTAAATGCTCCAGAAACAAAGATTTTACATTCCAAAGACAATCATAAAATGTTACACAAACTATTTCTAAATTCTTTTCAATGACGGTGCTAGTGTAGTCTGTATTCATTAACGATGATGCCATTCCACGTTTGCTTTGTAAATTAAAATCATATAATTTGCATTTACTCTGTTGTATCCTACTTGAAATAAATAAACCCCGATGATGCGTTCTTTGACTTGTGGATTAATTGTCAGAGAGACAGCTTGGTTGAAGGATGGATGGATGGATGGATGGATGGATGGATGGATGGATGGATGGATGGATGGATATGGATGGATGGATGGATGGATGGATGGATGGATGGATGGATGGATCTTCTGACAATTCTTATACAGATGATGATAAGGATGAAGGAAATGGACATTGTTCATTGTTACCGCTATTGCGGTAGGCCTTCAGGTTTTTTATCAGTAGAATGTTGACTATATCAGGCATATTGGGTGACTCTATTTGAATATGAAAGCAAATGATACTTTGAACGCTCCTTTTTAATAACAGCCAGTGTTCCCTTTCCTCTTCAAAATGAAGACTGGAGTGGGGGGTGGAGAAGGGGAGGGTTATTGTTGAGACCGTAACATATTCTGATCTTCAAGAGCTTAGCATATTTTTAAAAAAAATTAAGGCAAGCAGCAAAGGATGGTGTCTTTCCCGTCAGCCGTCATTCGGTTACGCAAGTGTTTGTTAAAGAATATTGTGCAAGAAGTTGATGAAATGCAAGTTTTGAAAGAGAGTACATATTCCCCCCTCCCCCACCTCCCACCCACATCCCTTCCCCACGTTACTTTTCCCAGATTATCCTCTTTGTTTTTGTTGTTTTTTTTTCTAGATGTAGCTTTACTTTTATACCTTTTTCTGCAAGTTAAGCCTACTTTTTTCCGAGCAACTTTTCAATAGTTTTCGGAGCAAGAGCGATTAATTCCAGGGAAGGAGTTGGGAAATTATAGGTTATTTTTTCTGTCGTATAAGAAATGGGACTGCCGTGCAGATAGAGACAGAAAGGAATCTGCACGGAAATTTATGGAGAGTCATTTCCCTTGACCTCGACCCAAGATGGCTGCGCCCTGGCTAGAGCAGCTGATTTCATAACAGGCGGCGTCTGCTGTTCTTTTTGAAGTTCAAACACAGACAGATAACCACAGACAACGATCCTTTGCATAAATCAATTTCTGTGCATTGACGTAAGTGTTTAAGAGTAGTAGTCCTTAGTAAGTTTAGCACTGAGAAAGATTTCGGAAGGATTTCCATCCTTTCAACTGTTCAACAGCTGTTCAAGAGTCAAGACGGTACAATCCTGGAACAGCACCGCCGCGTTAGACGAAATGAATGGCCAGAGTCATTCAGTTAGTCTAACACCTGGCCTACCAGCGGTGCTGTTCCAGGATTGTACCGTCAAGACTTCTATTTTATTTTGTAAGGAAGATTTAGGGCGGGGAGTAGGGAGGGGAAGCATACGGATGCCGATTTTGGCAGAGTCTGTAAGCACTTTGCTTATCCCGAGAGTGGTTCGGATCTCTTCTGGACTCTAACCTCAGCGAGCCTCTCATTATCTAGACTACTACTATGTCTACTTATCTTACAAGTCAATACTCCTTCATGTCAATAGTTGTCAAATCAATTTTCCTTCATATAGTGGTATATCAGTGTTATAAAGAAGACCTCCTGCAGGTGCTACATTTTTTTTTCCAGTATTCCTTAAAGGGGCAATGCTGATATTTGCTTCACAATCTAAAAAATCGACATAATTTTTCAAAAATATTAAAATGCATACATTTTCAACCACCGTCCTGAGCATTTCAGAGAAAACATGCTTCAATGTCTGCATTTTCATCCTGCATATGCCATCATTACTTGTGCTGTGTTACATCATAAAGTGAGAAAATCAAGGAAACGGTTTGTGCGAATGCATGTACAAACTGTCCAGACCAGTTGTCTGCTAGTCTTTCTTGCTTTTTGACATCACACAGCACGAGTAACGGCAGCACATGTAGGATGAAAATCCTGACATTCAAGCAGTGTTTCTCAGAAACTGGAGGAAATACAGTATATACAGGGTTTAAATTTTATGAAAGATAATGTGGACTTACTGTGAAGCAGATAACTACTTCCGTCTCTGTAAAAAAGAAAAAGGGATCGTATAGTGGGAACATCATGTTCTTAGTTGCATGCCTGGATTAAATTTCACTTTCCTGGAGCAGATTAATCAACATCATCATTAATATTTTGACAGTATTGTTGTTCATTTAACATTACATGTTAGCAGTGGAATTAGCTGATGAAAAGTATTTGACACTGAATGCCATGTCTGCTTCAGTGCACTAACATCTCTGCAGTCTCTGATTATTGTTTATCTGCTGTGTGATTTATTTCAGGCAAGTGCAGATTTACCAGCTCATCCATTAAAATTATGCCACAGCTTTGAATGAAAGGAGACTGTCACAAAAATGGGAATCATAAAGAAGGCATTTGCAGGTAAGTGAGATGGCCTTGTATGAGTTTTTATATTTCATAAACCAGTGTCCAGTTTCTTAAATTAAGGGGTAAATTGTTCAGGTACCAGAGATTTACAAGCAAAAGTTACAGTTACGTTAAAACATATTGTACTTACAGAGATTGCCTGAAATTTGCTATAATGAGTGAAATGTATAGGTAACAATGGCATTGAAAAAGATATTAGAGCTTGGCCAACTAACAGTATATTCAATCTATCATATTTGGTAAGTTATATTGTTTTTTCCTTAAAATCTTTTGCAGGTATCTCTGCCGTTGGTGTAGCCAGTGTCAGTTATGTGGCTTGGGATATCAGTCGCAGCAGAGTTTACCCAGATCAGACCTTCAAGGAGGCAGCACGTCACTATGCAGCTGTACGCAGTCTGACTTTGATTGGTGGCATCATGAGGAAGAAACTAGAGGAGGCCACCAAGGATGTGGAAAAAGCTCAGACACAGTTTCTTCTTCAGCAGATTAAGGAAAATATGGACACAGAGTACAGTAAAGACATGGGGGTAAAAGACAGTACATGTATGTTATGAAGCCAGTACTTGACCACAATTTGTTGACATAATTGTTTTGACTCAAATGCATCACATCTACTATGTAGCATAAATGAACAGTATATTTCGCTCTCATATATAGAGTTTTCCATCCAGCCCTCCACCTCCTCTGATAACCTGTCAGTCTGATAACTCCACCACCCATCCAGATTACACAGACCTCCCCACCTCCTCACCACACTGTTTCCTCTGTTAATGCAGTAGGACTTAAGCTGGACATGCTATTTTTATCTCACACAAGCTGAAGACCATTAACTGATTTCTTGGTAACAGTTCTTCTTAATCCTGACAGCAAATAACATCAGGATTAATTTATGTCAGGGTCATTTTATAATGAATACAGCTTTTTTTATTAGCAATCCACGTTTACTGAAACACATGTGTTAGGAGATCATGCAGACAGATTATGCAAGCAAGCTCCCTTCTGTTTTTCCTTACCATAGCAATGTGATCATCCAAGCACAGCTAGATGTAGACAGGGCAGGTCTAAGTTTCTGAGAGTGTCTGGGAATTCTGATCAGCTATTCCATTTGCTGAACAAACTTGCAATTTTTAATGGAATGAACAATAAAGCTTACTCACTTCATTTGGTTACTGCATGTATGTAACTACATGAAGCCCTCACCTGGCCTGATCAGTATGATGTTTAGGTCCTTCCTTATCTTTTGTTCAACAGGGGATGCAACTCCAGAAATTCCAAGGCACTGGTTCAATGGAGTAACCTGCCTATCTATATGTTAGCTCAGCAGTTGCAACCACAAGGACGACAAAGACTGGATTTGACTCAACTGAAAAAATGATAAAATCAACTTTCTCAACCCTTTTACTATGTATGATGTACATGTCCCTCCTTACCTTTTGGTCTAAACAGCAGCATAATGTACATGTAAATCTCAAAAAAAAGCATATCCAATGTACCCCTACATCCTATCTCTTATGAACTATTCCTGTGTTCACTTCCTTGACCCTAACACAGTACAACACAAACAAATCTGTCTACAGATTAATGAGCTTATGGTAATTTGTGATGGCATCAGCTCATTAAAGACATGACATAGTGAAGAGGTTAACTGTCCTATCTTTCATCAATACAGCTGACAGATGTGAAGACTACTACAGATTTTCTGAAGATCCACCGTCTCACACGTTATCCTGACTACTCGCGATACATCAGCCGTACGATGAGTGGAGAGAAGAAGGTGCTCACGTCCAAAGAGCCAGTGGTGTTTGCTGTCACTTCAGGAACCTCGGGAACCAGCAACATCATCCCTATGGTCATGAAACAGACCAAAATGTTTTTCTTAGAGGTCAGAATCTGTGCAATGAGTCATCATATTTATGCATGATTATTACCGTCTGTACATATCATAACTTAAGTGCAATACCACAATAAATGCCAAAATCTAAAAGTTTATGAGAGAATTAAACACCATTTTCAATTTTGTAAATTACACTTAGCTAAGCAATTCTCTGGAAGTAAACTCAGCTGATGAATGCGGTGTAATTAGCAATAGAGTTCAGTCTGTGGAGTTAGAAATTACTGAACTATAGTACAAAGCAAGAATAATTATAGTTTTATTGGTTTTTGCCACTGACATTACTCATGCCAAAGTCCAACATGGCTCACATCAAGAAAGTGTACTAGCTTTTTCATTAAAGAAATTTTATGATCAACCTAAACAAACACATGCAATATTCCCATGCGTGCTTTAATCTGTGAATTATTCAAAGAAATATTTTGTTGTTTCATGTCACATCATGAAACTTTTGAAGTTAGATGTCTGAGATTTTGACATAATATGCGTGATGTTATTGGCAGTCATCAGGCCTCAAAACCCAAATTAGACCACGGTGGCATTTATCAATGTATTACATACAAATAACAATATAAAGATGGAAAGCAGCTGGGATTTTCTTCCATTTTGCTGATAGAGGTTTAGTGCAACTACATTTTCAAATGAAGTTAAGTACATTATAAAGTGTTGTTTTTATCAAATAAAATTCACAAAATATTTTTATTATGATTTTTCTGTTTTTGATTATTTTCGATGGAGGGAGAAGGGCACTACGTTTGTTGAAGAATTTATGGACTACATAGTTTGAAGACTTAAATCAAGACAATTGAAATGAGGAAATTATGAAACTGTGAGAATTAAATACACAGCATCACCATAAGTTGGCAGTTTTGTAAACTATGCTTTCCCAGGGAATCTCAGTGTTGTACAAGTGTATGGTGGAGGCCTTCCCAGAGACAAAACTCCTGAACAAAGACTTTAAGATATTCTACAACCCAAACTGGCGTCACACAGTTGATGGAATCCTTATTGGGCCCAATTCAGCATCTCCAGACCGGTAAGTAACCAAACGGTTTGCGAAATTAAGTGTTTATTTAGGAGCTGGAGGGTTAATACATCAATTTCTGGCACCATTTATGCAGGAGTTTTATTTGAATTACTTTCAGACAAGATGCATGCCTTTAATAGTGAAGTGCTGTCTGTTGTGTCTAGAAAATTTCTTTTAAGTCAGGTGGACCATCATGAAATCATTGGTAGTTTCAGTTTACTTTCTGCTGCCAACTTATAATGAGCAGGACTCAAAAGATTGGTGTTGTTAATAATTAATTTGCTAGAGAGATCTTGCCAAAAAATCCCTTTATTGTTTGTTGAGCATCTCCGGCTCCATAGACATATTGTAATCTTATGTTGGATTATGATCATTACAGAATGTAGGCCTGCTCTGATTGATCTGTCAGAGATGTCTGTCAGCATACTTCCAAAAAGCTCGTCTGCATGAAAAATAGTCTTAGGACAAAGAAATTTTTCTTTTGTTGAGTACATTATATGTATTTGTAAAATCAGATGTAATGCCGACTGAAGAGGAATAACTTACAGTGCTAAAAGCTATCAGTTTTTTCCTGCTTTTCAAAAGTTTCACTTCCAGTGAGGTATTATGCTAATAATATTCATATTGCTGACATCAGATGGTCATAACAAAGTCAAACTCATTTGTAGATATGGTCAGTCAGAGCAGATAAATTGTAGGCATGAGGAGGAGTAGGAATGGAAAGACCACTACTACCTGCAAAAATGTCATTAATAGATAGCTGTAGGGCAGAGAAAAGACAATGCAAGCTTGCACGAAGCTCAAGACGGACGCCCATTCAGACAACAGCAGCGGTTGATCAGCAGGAAAACTCTGCACTGGGTTCTAATTTTAGAAATTGAGCACATGTGGATCTGTCACAGATGCAATGATGTTGTTTCTGTCAGCAATTAAAATTGCAGGCACATAGTCTAAAGAATGGCAACATTAAAGCTTCGTTACTTTTGCCGTGGTTTTTGTCTCTTTCAGATCCAAAGACCTTCTACATATCTACACCACTCCCCCTCCAGCTTATGAGGTCAGATCTGAGCCTGAGGCCCTGTATCTCTACCTGCTCTTTGCCTTGCAAGACACTCATGTTGGAATGATTGAGGCAAACTTTTCATCCATTATTTTCAACGCATTTTGTACTCTAGAGGAAAAATTCTCTCAGCTTGCCAAAGACATCGAAGAAGGTCAGATAGATCCCTCTCTCAAAATTGATCCTTCAATCAGAGAACAACTGAACAGTTTGTTAAAACCCAATGCAAAACGGGCCAAGGAGATTCGAGAAGCAGCAGAGGGGGGCAGAGAAGGTTTGGCCTTAAGAATCTGGCCGGAGCTTCACATCATGGTTGGAGCAGACACAGGGACTTTTGACCTATATGCTGAAAAGCTGAGGAGTGGATTCTGCAAAGGTAGGGGGATGTGTGTTGAGGACAAAGGTGGACACAATAACTGAAACTGGTTCAGCTGTACTGCTTTCAGGTTTATTTTGCTTGACTGTACCTCCTTTGTATCTACCACATGCAGTTTAACTAGCCATGATATCATAATTTCTTGCTATTTATTGCCATTATTATAATTTCTCTCAGAAAGGACGTGAAGAGAAATTTTTCTCAGCCTGAAGTTGCTTTCTCTCTCTGGACTAAATCAGATCATTGTGATTCTTTACATTTTAAAATTGTCCTTTCTCCAGCTTGAACTATATTTTTCTGCTCTTTCAGGTGTTCCACTGTATTCGCCAATATATGCTGCATCTGAGGGTTTATTGGGTATCAACATTTGGCCAGCTCAGCTTCCTACCCGATACCTTCTCCATCCACGTACTCAGTTCTTTGAGTTTATTCCCGACAGTCATATGGATGAGGACCAACCTAGGACACAGTTAATGCACGAGGTAAAACTACAGCCAATAAACAGAAACTTCCCTCCTTGCATGATGACAGACATTGTCATATTGGCTGACCAGCTGACTTGTCGACTTTATTAAATGTGTCCTAGAGTGGATACTCAGTTCAAAATTTGGTTTAAAAAAAAGAATAGTCTTTCATCTTGTGGAACAATGCCTGCTGTTCACTTATTCGTTCTGGGTTGATGACTGACAATGATAAGTCGTTCTATCTCTTTTGCCTTGGAGTAGGAGATGATATATCGTATTGGTGATACCTAGTGCAATTATGTTATAGCTTATCAGCTTGATATTGTAACTGAAGCAAACTGACTGAAAAAAAACTGACAGTATGATATGTCTATCTGTGCATTTAGCAATTACATTTATTATTCCTTTCTTGTGTACATTGTTTTTCAATTTTACAGGTGAAGGAAGGTAACAGCTATGAGCTCGTGATCACCAATCCCAGCTGTCTCTACAGATATAGATTTGGAGATGTTGTGAAAGTGGTTGGTTTCCACAATCAGTGTCCTATAATAGAGTTTATGTACAGGTGAGAATGCAGCGCTGTAAAAATATTTACTTGTGTATGTGACTTTGCAAGATACAGGAAGTAACATTATTTTGTTCAGATATACAAAGCACATTCATGGGATTGCTTCTGTGGAGAGGAAACATTAAGTGAAAAGATTCATTTCTTTTATCACAGCCTATTGATTATTATAGCTGATTATCAGATTACATTCACAAACGGCAGCTGGTAATTATATTTATACTGCATTATCTTGATTATATTCTTAACAGAAAAGGCCAGTTTCTGAATGTTCGAGGAGAAAAGATCTCCGAGGCTTTGTTCTATGATGTTTTGAAANTCGAAGAAGGTCAGATAGATCCCTCTCTCAAAATTGATCCTTCAATCAGAGAACAACTGAACAGTTTGTTAAAACCCAATGCAAAACGGGCCAAGGAGATACGAGAGGCAGCAGAGAGGGGCAGAGAAGGTTTGGCCTTACGAATCTGGCCGGAGCTTCACATCATGGTTGGAGCAGACACAGGGACTTTTGACCTATATGCTGAAAAGCTGCGGAGTGGATTCTGCAAAGGTAGGGGGATATGTATTGAGGACAAAGGTGGACACATTAACTGAAACTGGTTCAGCTGTACTGCATTCAGGTTTATTTTGTTTGACTTACCTCCTTTGTATCTACCACATGCAGTTTAACTAGCCATGATATCATGATTTCTTGTTATTTATTGCCATTATTATAATTTCTCTCAGAAAGGACGTGAAGAGAAATTTTTCTCAGCCTGAAGTTGCTTTCTCTCTCTGGACTAAATCAGATCGTTGTGATCCTTTACATTTTAAAATTGTACTTTCTCCAGCTTGAACTATATTTTTCTGCTCTTTCAGGTGTTCCACTGTATTCGCCAATATATGCTGCATCTGAGGGTTTATTGGGTATCAACATTTGGCCAGCTCAGCTTCCTACCCGATACCTTCTCCATCCACGTACTCAGTTCTTTGAGTTTATTCCCGACAGTCATATGGATGAGGACCAACCTAGGACACAGTTAATGCACGAGGTAAAACTACAGCCAATAAACAGTAACTTCCCTCCTTGCATGATGACAGAAACTGTCATATTGGCTGACCAGCTGCTTGTCGACTTTATTAAATGTGTCCTAGAGTGGATACTCAGTTCAAAAATTGGTTTTAAAAAAAGGATAGTCTTTCATCTTGTGGACCAATGCCTGCTGTTCACTTATTCGTTCTGGGTTGATGACTGACAGAGATAAGTCATTCTATCTCTTTGGCCTTGGAGTAGGAGATGATACAGTGAAACTCGAGTATAACGAGTACGGATAAACGAGTTCTCACATGTACCGAGCAAAATGAAAATCCCCGTTTTTTTTCCTTCTTTGTAATAGTAAACTTGCCTTTCATATAACGAGCACAAAATCCACTAAACGCGGCCCTAACGAGGTAACCGACCTGCAATTAAGCCCTCGCAACCTTTTCGTCTGCAATAAAACTTTCAGCGGCGAGGAACTTAAACGTTTAGGCTACGTAACAATTGCCAACAATAGGCAAGTCTTGCTGTCTCGCTTATGTAATTTACCAGTAGGATTACCGGTACAAACTAGTTGCGCAGTAGGCCAAGAAGCGGGGTAGGGAAGGATGCTGTGGAGATGTGACCATGCAACGGGAGGAAGATGGGATTGATATGCTCGGCTAATGATTGGCCAAGCCTGTTGTTGAGACCAATCATTGCGCTAGGCAATTTTGATTTCAATCATAACAATCGCAGAAACAGTTATTACGATCGGTCAGTCATTCGTTTCTCGACTCTCAACATTTGCATTGCTTTGTTTACACCTGTCAATGATGGAATCGAGGAAGAGAAAATGTCTGTCCTTTGAAACAAGGGGATGTTTACCTGGGTGACCCCTGGGTAGACAAGGCGCTTCCGCTCTACCCGCAGCGAGCAGTCTAGCCATGTTAGATCTAGTATATGGGTCTCCCTGACACTACTGACAGTTTTTACATGATTTTCAGTGGACCATGCCTGTAACGAGCCGTCGGTTCTAACGAGCACCAACAGTCGGTCCCGACGACCTCGTTATATCCGAGTTTCGCTGTGTATCGTATTGGTGATACCTAGTGCAATTATATTATAGCTTATCAGCTTGATATTGTAACTGAAGCAAACTGACAGTGAAAAAAAACTGATAGACAATTATATGATATGTCTATCTGTGCATTTAGCAGTTACATTTATTATTCCTTTCTTGTGTACATTATTTTTCAATTTTACAGGTGAAGGAAGGTAACAGCTATGAGCTCGTGATCACCAATCCCAGCTGTCTCTACAGATATAGATTTGGAGATGTTGTGAAAGTGGTTGGTTTCCACAACCAATGTCCTATAATAGAGTTTATGTACAGGTGAGAATGCAGTGCTGTAAAAATATTTACTTGTGTATGTGACTTTGCAAGATACAAGAAGTAATATTATTTTGTTCAAATATACAAAGCACTTTCATGCAATTGCTTCTGTGGAGAGGAAACGTTAAGTGAAAAGATTCATTTGTTTTATCCCAGCCTATTGATTATGATAGCTGATTATCACATTACATTCACAAACTGCAGCTAGTAATTATATTTATACTGCATTGTCTTGATTATATTCTTAACAGAAAAGGCCAGTTTCTGAATGTTCGAGGAGAAAAGATCTCCGAGGCTTTGTTCTATGATGTTTTGAAAACCAGTGTAGCCAAATCTTGTAAAGACGTCAAGCTTGCTGACTACTGCTGTACTGAGAGTATATTATTGGATGGTATGGATGTGCCTAAAGGTCAGTTTATGTGTTGAAAGTAGCATATAACAAGGTCTGAAGCATACAGTGTTGCAATATCATGGTTGCCAACTGTTCCGGCCTGGGCTGGATTTCCGGCTTGGCGGGGCCAGTCGAAGCCGGACCGGGGCTGAAAACCGGCACGACTGGGCGGAAAATGCGTTATTCTGTCCGTGAACGACGCAAATTTACTGAAGTACGGCTCATACGAAGAACCTGGTTTTTTTTTCCTCTCTGGGAGTAGTGGCCCTATACTTACGAATGACACATCCTGACGAGGACAGTTACATACAGATTCTTAGTAGTAATTGAGTTGCCTGAAGTTAGAAGTCTAGACAGATTTTTGCTGCCGATTCCATAATATCTATAATCGAAACCAGCCTGCATAATTTCATCCCGATTTGAGTCGCCGTTCTAGTATAGTTGCAGTTCTAGATCTAGGTGTGACCGTTTGCCTGAGTGTCTACATTATGCCATCAGATGCAAACTTTGGTGATGCACGCGCTACTGCCGAAGACAAACAGGACCCAAAATGTAGCAATGCCTGGCGATGAGAGTGGAGATGAGAACTTGACGATTTAGGCCGGCCGTGGTCCCAGTCAGCCCAGTCACAGTGGCTGAAGTCTGTGAAGAAGCCGTTTTATCCTGGGATGGTATGGTGTGTCCACTGCGGCAAGATGCTCTTGTACAGATGATGGTGCTGATGCAACCAAACATTAGACCGGTTTTCCCCAAAATGTAAATATATAAATATGATATGGACATTGTATAATGTCATTTATATTTGAAAGACTTTATCTGAAAATGCAAGCCTTGCCTTGTGAAAGTTTCCTGCAATGTCCTAGCCAGTTCTTAATGATAATTTATAATGTTGTTGTTATTAATTTAATGTAACAGAGGGAGGGGGTGAGAAAGAAGGGTATGATTTATGGGCGTTTTTCCCTAGCCACTAAGTATGGCACGTTACATTGACCTGCGGCAAGTGAAAAAAATTTCAGGCCTGGAGCCCTTGAATAGTTGGCAACCATGCAATATGTGTGTTTATAATTTTTAATACCACTGGAAAAATTGTTAGCAGTGACATACATCATATGTGGTTTTTCCCAACCATATGCTGGACTGTCTCAGTGAACTAACTTCCTACCATTCCACCAGGTTTCAAGTCATCCCAACCATGTTACCATGTGTTTGTGGAGCTGGAGACAGATGATGAGAAGAAAAGAAAGACTGTGACACCACAACTGAAGCAGATGGTAAAATATGAGACTTTACAAATCCTGAATTTTTGAAATGTGATAGAAGCATCATCCATTATCATGATGTAAAGACAGGAATAAAAACTCTGAAGCAGCTTGGCTGATGATGTTAAAGTCAGGATCTGAAGGTCATGGGATCAATTCCCACCATGATTAAGTTGTTAATGCCTTGGAAAGGCATTTCATTCAAGTTTTCCTCAGTCCATCT
>JAWQUT010000043.1:3107937-3125310 GCA_033807755.1 Ellobium chinense
TTACTTGACTATCCATCCATCCATCCATCCATCCATCCATCCATCCATCCATCCATCCATCCATCCATCCACTCATCAATCCATCCATCCATCCATCCATCCATCCATCCATCCATGCATCCATCCATCCATCCATCCATCCATCCATCCATCCATCCATCCATACACTCCTCTGTCCATCTATGGATTATTCTGTCTTTGATCCTCTATTCATTCATTCATTCATTCATTCATTCATTCATTCATTCATTCATTCATTCATTCCTCTTATAACATCGCTGCCTCCTTACCTTCCCTTCACCAGCCCATCAATATCTCATGTGTTGTGATTTTTAAAATGATTACCGTAAAGCGTCGGTATGGTGGCGAATGACGTGGTATCATTCATTCATTCATTCACTCATTCTTTCATTATGGTAGCAGTGATGGTGGTGGTAGTGGTGGTGACGATGGCGCTGGTGATGTCTGTGGTGGCCGTAGTGTAGACTAGTGTAGTGGTGGCTATGACAATGGTAATGTGGACGATGGAGATGATAATGACAATAATGGTTGTGTAAAGATTATAACTACTGCAGTTATTTTCATAGTCTTTCTGGTGGTGCTGTTCTCAGTAATGGTAGTGGGTTTACTGGTGAAACTGGCTATGGTCGTGAGAAAATTAATGTGAACAGTGTCAGTAAGTTTGGGTAAAGGAGGAGAGGAAGAGGTAGCAGGTTTGTGACACCTATTAGAAGGACAAATCACTGATTGTGTACAGCCCAATTAATCCGCTAATTTATAAAATCCCCCTTTTTGGGGGCCCTGCCAGCCAGTGTTAGGGTGTAGAAATATGTAAAATGACCTGTGTTCTAAATAAAGCATCCAATTTTAAAGTTTCAGGCACAATTTGAGCCTTCTAGATAAAAAAATAAAATGTGTAGGCCTATGTATTCGCACGCGGTCAAAATCAGCCAAATGAAAAATTGGGGACCAAATCAGAATTTGAGGTGACCATTTTCAAAAGACAATTTGTGAAAAATTTTGGGCGTTGACCCCCCTTTTTCTTCCCGTTAAAAGATCGGGCAAAAAAAGTACTTTAACCCCCATGGAAGAAATTTCCCCAAATCACAGTGGTATATTTGGAATAACACAAAATGTTAATAGGGCCAAAAGAAGAAAAAACATGAGGTGTCAAAGACCTAGCACCGTCTGAAATCAGGGGTATTTTACTCGAGTTTTATTTTCGCTAATTATCTTGAGTAGTCTCCCCTAAGTTTGACCCAAGATGGCGGCCCCCATGGGCAAACCACCGGCTGGATCCATCCAGTTCATCTTTGAAACGTCTGCGTTTGCTTTCGATGGCACACAGGTACTGATATTCGGATAAGATCCATAATCGCAACCTTTGCAACAGCTAGAACTTAATGTGTCAGTCATTAATAGTACAGGTGTTTGCTGCAAGTCCTCACCTTGAATGCGCAGTACCACTTTGACCGAGTTTTGTTTCAAGCAAATTTTTTTTGGAGGTCAGAGGTTATAGTCAACAACCTTAAAGGAAGACTGAACCGTCCTACAGACCATATTAAATCATACGGTACCCTATTATTTCAATAAAACAGTCTTTCAAGTGTGTGTCATAATGATATGACGCCTCTGCTGGCCCCAGACAACTCATAGGATTACATCATCCAAAGTCCGAATTGTTACAACTACTGCGCGCGTGGCGGCCATAAGCTTACGTCAAATACGTTCTCGCCACATGGCCCAGCTGTCTAGCCAGTGCTGTGCGAAACGGGTGATAGCATGTTGGTATGAATGTTTTAATTCCTCTGTGAACAGTAGATATGCCAAACAAAATCATGCTGAGGCAATAAAAATGCAGAATACTTTTTCTGGCTTACTCTATCAAACTTTACATTTGAATTTGGAATACCAGAACCTTAATTAAAAGCTGAATAATACATTGTCAGGTAGAGGTGTCTGCAGATGTTGGAACATAAGTGACGTCAGCGTTTTTGCCGCGGGGTTCTGCTGATCGGGGAAGGGGAATAATTCTGGACTTAAGGGCCAAACCCAGTAACTCTAGCTCTCCTGATTGCGTCATATTACATACGCGCACGATAACAGAAAGATGCTCTTTCTTCGCAAAATTGATTCGGTGGGCACCATAGATAATTTTTAGGAGAGAAAAGGTAATGAAAAGTGGAAAATTATTTTTGATGTGCGTGTCCTACTTTAAGGCCATATCGAAGTCTGCGTAATTTAAAGACTTATCTGTCGGTTTAAAAAATGCTCTCATTTTCTTTGAATGTAAGTGGTTAGCCACATCAAAAAGATAGATCTAGATCTGATCTAGATTGTGCCATAGTTGAACTGTGAAAAGAAGAGTCACTTAGACTAGGTCGACTAGGAGATCAAGATTCAGAGATCTAGTCTAGTAGAGATCTAGTCTAGTCTAGTAGACTAGACTAGATCTAGATCTAGACGTCTAGATAGTCTAGATCTCGATCTCAGATCCAAGTCAAGATCAGTAAACGTCTCTAGTTCTAGACTAATAGTAATCAGAATCATAACAGTGGCACTAGTTCGGCAATCTATGGTCAGACATGACTGGGGAAAAAAAGTGCCTTTTTCTATATTGTCTTCCATGAATATTTCAGAAGCAAATAAACAGGGGGATCATGGTAGTGGGAGGCAGCGAGGTAGTATGGTTTGAAAGTCATACTCTGAAACTGAAGACTGTGAAGTCTTGTGTGTTTGATTCGCAGATCAGGTGGTTTATGCTGTAGTGTCATTTAGAGAGGCTTTTCATTTTCATTTCCCCGTTCGACTCGGGTGTAAATAGACTAGTACCTGGCTTTAGAGTCGGGGCGGGGCGAGGAGATCAGGGCGCTGCACCGCAGACAACCAGCAATGATTTTGTTGCGTATTTCATTTGTTTGTAACAGTATGTATGGTGTGTATTGTTCTGTGTGTGTATTATGAATGAAATATATACTATAACATTGTAAATCAATTTCCCAACGGGGTAAATAAAAAGTTGTATTTTCGTATTTCATATTTTCACTACAAACCTATCACAAACTAACTTGTGAATCCAGCAGCTGTGATTAGCATGACACTACTTGCTTGTAAGATTCTTAATGCTGAAACTGGATAGATGAAAATTAAATGACTGCTGAAAGTTGGATCTAGTGAGGACTGAAGAAGAGAATCCACAATAATTTTTAAAAAGCATAGATCTAGACTATGAATCTATGATCTAGATCTACTTCTGTAATGTATTCAAATGGTCTGCTGTATGGAAGTAGTTTTTTTTTTTTTCTTGAAAGGAGCCAGATCTTTTCAAAAATGCAAAAATGGCTTTTTGCAAGAGTCTTCTTTTCACAAGTCCAGCAGGTTGCTTTGTCTGTTTTTGGGGGCTCGGAAAAAAGTCACCGGAATAAAAGTAATGTTGCAGGAAGTCATCATCTCTGGCTAGTATCCATAAAAGGATTAAAAAATGTTGAGCTCTTGAAGCCTAAATTCAGAAAATGTAATTGCCTCTCGACATAAACATTTTCATCCATCCCCAACCCAAGCGGTTTCCCGACACTCAAAAAGAATAAAAGTTCTTGACCATGCATTCTGCTACAGGGAGTTACAAATGCATTGTATTGATATTATGTTAGCTTTTTCCTTACATAGAATTGGTTCCTTTTAAGATAGGAAGAAAGATAACATTATCTGTTTTTCAGGTTACTTTTTTCCCCCTAGGTTGCTAGGAGCTGCAGTTAGAGGGGCATTTCAGTGTAAGCATGGGCAGGGCATAGAAGATGAAAATGAAATTGAATGTTTTCACATTATTTCAGAGTGACTGAGAGAATGCCATGAAGAAGGAGAAAATCTTACACCTGACAGAATGGGATTTGTCACGAAAGTCTTCGCAGGTAAATGTTTAAAATCATTTCCTTGTGAACCATATAGAAAAATATTTCACATTATTATTTTAAGAATTCTGTTATGTTTGTTTGTTTGTTATATGACCTTATTTTTTTTTATCAGTAACTAATGAGAGGTATGTATATCATCAGTGCAAGGAGAGCAGTGAGATTGCTGCTAGTCTCTCGAGGAGGAAAGAGTGGATGTACCAGGAAAGCGATTTCCATGTATCTGTACTGAATAATATGTACTTCTTAGCAAGGGCCAAACAGTGCTGGATCCAAGTTATAAAATGCAGCCCTTTGATGATTATAATATTACAATGTAATACTCTTGTTTCATTCTATTGATAAAGGCCTTAGAGCCAAAATGTTTAGATGTAATTTTCGGTCTTAATTCTTTACTAGATTTTTAATAAATTCCTTGAATTAAGGTTGAGCTTTTAATTTTTCTCAGTTTTAAATAATATTACAATTTATAATGTTCTTACTGGAGCATCTTCTGTGGCAGCTCGTCACATAAAAACAGGTTCACAATTACTTCTGTATAATTATAATGCTTGGGTAGTTTTGTACATTTTCTTTTCCCAGAGAAAAATATTTTTTGTCTGTTTTGCACCATCAGTTCCAGTCATATGGTAGCACAAAATGCTGTTATTGTATGATAAAGATGCTGAGGCAAGTGCCATTTTTAAATTGAAACCTTTTTATTTCTGTCTTATCCCATATTTGCAAAGGTGTTTCCACAATTGGATTATCTGGCCTGGGGTACGTGGCATACGACGTGACCCGCAGAAAGGCAAACTCTGATCAGAGCTTCTCAGATGCAGCTTGACACTATGCGGCTGTCCACAGCATGACTGTGCTTGGAGCCATCATGAGAAACAAACTGGAAGATGCTACAAAGAATGTGAAAAGGGCCCAAGCTGAGTTTCTACTTCAGCAGATAAAGGAGAATTTGGACACTGAATACAGGAGAGACATGAAGGTATAGAGCTGCTTAGCTAAACATTATATATGGTGAAAGGTTCTTTATCAGAATGCACTGTGGGGAAATTCTTGATGGATGGTCATTGGGTAATATTACCTGCTTTAAACAGGAGGGGAAAAAATGGTATTTTCAAAGGACCATTACAATTTCATACATACTAATGAGATATTTGCCGCAGTTTCCCAAATATATTTAAGTATGCAAAATTCTTAACATGTGTTCTGTGGAATCTGATATATTGTCTGACATTTCCTGATCTGTACAGTTAGAGGAAGTCCATAGTGTGAAAGATTTCCTGAGGATTCATCCACTGATCTCCTACCCACATTATGCAAGCTATATCAGTCGGATGATGAGTGGCAAGAAGAAGGTGCTGACATCCAAGGACGTCAGGTTGTTTGCAGTTACATTTGGGACTTCTGGTGGCACAGCCAACATCATTCCTGTGGTGGAGAAGCAGAAGAAGATATTTTCTGAGGTAATTGTCATGTAAAGATTCAGACTTTTAAACTGAGATGGGATGAGGATATTATTGTTGAGTATGAATCTGGTAGTGACAGTCTGCCACCGTGCAATAGTGATATTAATTTGGTGGATATTCCTATAGTGTAGCTGGTAATACAGTCATATGCAAAAGTATGGGACCACCTTGAAAATTTTGATGTTTTTGTAAAAAAGCTAATGTAACTCACTAAAAGTTCTGATAAATGAGATCTATTAAACATGAAACATTATGAAAATGTATGACAAAGGTGATGTGAGGGGAAAAAATTGCAAATTGGCAAAAAATATACCTTTCTTTAGTATTTTGTATGTCCTCCTTTGCTCTGACCCATTGCACTGAGGCGACAAGGCATACTGTTCACAAGAGATTCGCAATACTCAGCAGTTATTTGTTTCAACCATACTTCTTTTATGGAAGTGACAAGTGCTGTAGCACTAGAAGACTGCGTCTCTGCCACTTTATCCTCCATATAGTTCCATAAATTCTCGGTTGGGTTCAGGTCAGGGCTGTTCCCAGGCCAGTCATGAACTTCTACCTTGTTTTCCTTGAGAGACTCTGGCACAGTCTTTGACCTATAACATGATGCTCCATCTTGCATGAAAATAGATCTGTTGTGAACTTCCATACGCAATGTCAGCTTTTCCCGAGGCTATATAACATACTTTTGACCATTCTAGTGGAGCCTGGAGGAAGAAAATACAGTCCAGCAGCCCCGTTCTTGCTCATAGCTCCTAAAATCATTTGACTTGGCGGGTGCTTCATTGTAGAGATTGTGTACTTTTTGTCATATCTGTGACCTTTTGGGTCTTTGATGTCTCTTCTGAACTACAAACTGCTGTAAAGTTGATTCATCTGAAAATAGCACTCTTTCCCATTTTTTCACAGTCCAATCAAGATGTTTCATAAATGCTAATCTCTTCCTCTTCATAGCTGATGCTGAACAAGGTTTTGCGGTTGGTTTATACAATTTGAGACCAACTTCTTTGCTTAGACGCCATAAAACGGTGCTTATGCTAATGCTAATGCATTTTTCTGCAGATTAGCCCATATTTTGCAACATGAACTAGTCAGGGATCGCGCCACTGTAAGTCTCATAGCATTGTCATCTCTTCATGAAGTTTTACGAGGTTTCCAGTTTTTTTTCATGTCACCATAAATTCCATAAACTTTGTATTTTTCGTTCGCACGATGAACAGCACTTTTGCTAACTCTTAGTCTTTCTGCTATTTGACACTCTGAAAGGCCTTCCATATTCAATGCCATTATTTGTGCTCATTGAATTCCTGTTTGTGATGGTTTTTTGCCCATTTTTCTATGTGTTTAACATCACAAAAGAACAGCAAAATTGTGCCCAAAAATCACAATAACAAAAAGCAAAGGGTGTTGAAATTACAGAAATGAGATACTATATGTATTTTAGGCAGATGATGCACCATACCCTAGCGCATGGTACAATACTAGGAAATAGTTACTATTTTCGTTAATTTGCAAGGGTGGTCCCATACTTTTGCAAATGACTGTAGTGTTGTTCAAACACGTTAATCAGTTAATGGTGTTTCAAACAGCAAGGATATTATCCCAACATTAGAGGCAAAATTATGGCATCTAGTGGTGTGGATGAAACTTGGCACTTTATCAAAAGATTTTATAATGATTGACTACTCTAAAACATAACTATGGATTTCAGCTACTATTGTATTAAAAGATGATGGGTTATATCATTGATGGCTTGAGGTCTTGTCACAATACAACACAGATTTGGTATGTTTCACAGAGTCATAGTCCTGTTTCATTTAACTGATAGCTGTGGCAGATTACCACAGTAGAATCAACTTCATCCTAATTACAGTCAGTTACGACTTCACATAAATGCAACATCTTGCATTAGAGCAAAGTAGAAGATAAGCCACTCTGCTTGATTGCAATTTTTTTCCATATTCCTGTGGGATTGCAATTAAGTGGACTTGACTATCTTCTTATGCAATGTGTATAACATTTGATGCTGATGCCTGTCCAAACACTAAAGTGCTCAATAAGAACTTCAAGATATTCTACACACCTAACTGGCAATACACCATGGACGGGATCCGCATTGGACCCAATGTACCATCACCTGACAGGTAAGAGGATGGGTGCACAAGGTGTTCACAAATCTTGGAAAACACTCTGAATTTCTGAATGAAATTAGATGTACTTAGGTAAATAAAATTGTGTTTGTCCACTGGTTTTGTTTCATATGTCAAGTGCTCAGCATGTCATGAATGTGTATTGCTGTATTCCTGTCTTCAAGATTAATGATTTTAAATATGTTGATCTATATTCTTTGTTCATAATACTTCTCTATCAATGCTAAGATTGAATCCAACCATTATAAAAGTGCCCTGGCTTTTGGAGAAATAGAGGATCTGTAATGATATTCATTGATATATATTGTACTTTTGATACTCCTGATACTTTCAGTACTCCGGATACTTTCTATATTTCCAATATTTTTGATACCTTCAAAATTATTAGGCTTTGCACTGGGGAAACTGGTAGCTAGTTTGGGACTGAGGATTTAAAGAGGATCAGAATTAATATCAACACATTGTGATACTATGTACACAGTCAGTGCTTTCAATACTTCCGATACTGAATTGAAATTACACCATGTTTACACCACACCACCGCCAGCCTATGAAGTCAGATCTGAACCATAAGCCCTTTACCTCTACCTCCTCTTTGGCCTGCTTGACCCTCATGTTGGAATCATCGAAGCTAATTTTGCCTCTGGCATCTACAATGCTTTTCACACTCTCGAGCTCAAACTTTGTCAGCTTGTAACAGCCATTGAACGCGGTCGAATAACCCTGATCTTAAGATTGATCCAGTTATAAGAAAAAAATTAGATAGTTTATTAAAGCCCAACCCAATGCGGGCTAATGAGATTCGACGAGCAGCAGAGGCAGGGAAGAATTCTTTAGCATTGAGACTGTGGCCTGAGCTTCGACTTCTGATAGCAGCAGACACCGGCACGTTTGATTTGCATGCAATGAGATTGAGAGATGGTTATGGTAAAGGTAAGACGCACAGACGAAGAATATCAGTACTTTGATAGGGAGTCCCATTGTGTCCGATTGCATCCCACTCAGAGGCAATACATTTTTCAGGAAAATAAATTCTTTACTTGAAGAAGAGCTTGAATAATAAGAGACATTTGTTAGGTTCTGTTCTGATTGCTGATGGTTTTTAGAGTGAATAGTTTCATGACTAAGTGTTTGCCCTGCCACATTGTTCCAAAACATGAGATTTTAGCACCAATGTGAAATTTGATTGATGGCATAAGGACTGAAAAGTTGCATGTTTAATGCAGAATATTCTGATGCAAATTATCCATGCAGATACATGCAAAGAAAGACTTTATAAGTTTTACACTATTATTATACAGTATATTCTAACACAAGTTAACTGTGCAGGTATTTGCAAACGAGGACTTCCAACATATTTACACCATCATATTATCATCTCAATGCAATCACCCCAAATGTAATAAATTATAAAGAGGAGATATAGGCTGTGTTGTACTTAGACAACAATACACATTGTGGACCTTCCGTGTCAAAAGAATGTTGATTTCTGCAAGTGTTTCCATGTCCATAAATGTTTTTTTTCCCCAAGTGTTAGTTTAAGGGCTTTTGCTATATTATCATAGACTTCGGTTGCAGACCTTTCTTTTTGTCTGCTCATGTAAACTATTTCCTGGAGGAAGCGTGAGTGAGCAGCTTGTGAGTGTTTCCCACTGAAGACTGTAAGGTCTTGAGTTTGTGGGTATGGCTCAACAGGAGACGAACAGCAGGAAGACTTATCGCTGGGGTTTGAAATGGGGAACAGAGCACATGTGGATCCATCCAGAATGCAGAGATGTTGTTTCTACCAACAAGTAAACATGAAGGCACGTGGTTTAGACACTGAATGGCACCAGTATGGCTTTTTTTGTTATTTTTGTCATATTTTTTCTCTTCTCAGATCTAAAGACTTCCTGCACATCTACACCAGCCCCTCTCCAGCTTATGAGGTTAGATCTGAGCCCAAGGCCCTGTAACTCTGCCTGCTCTTTGCCTTGCAAGACACTCATGTTGGGATGATTGAGGCAAACTTTTCATCCATTATTTTCAACACATTTTGTACTCTAGAGGAAATACTCTCTCAGCAGCTTGCAAGAGACATTGATGAAGGTCAGATAGACCCCTCTTTCAATATTGATCCCTCAGTCAGAGAACAACTGAACAGTTTGTTAAAACCCAATGCAAAACGGGCCAAGGAGATTCGAGAAGCAGCAGAGGGGGGCAGAGAAGGTTTGGCCTTAAGAATCTGGCCAGAGTTTCACATCATGGTTGGAGCAGACACAGGGACTTTTGACCTATATGCTGAAAAGCTGAGGAGTGGATTCTACAAAGGTAGGGGGGATATGTGTGTAGGACAAGGGTGGACAGATTCTCTGAAACTGGTTCAGCAGTATTACTTTCAGGTTTATTTTGTTTGACTGTATTTCCTTTGTTTCTACCACATGCAGTTTAACTAGCCATGATATCATGATTTCTTGTTATTTATTGCCACTGTTATAATTTCTCTCAGAAAGGAATTGAACAGAAAATATTTCTCAGCCTGAAGTTGCTTTCTCTCTCTGGACTAAATCAGATCATTGTGCTTTTTTACATTTTAAAATTGTACTTTCTCCAGCTTGAACTATATTTTTCTGCTCTTTCAGGTGTTCCACTGTATTCACCAATATATGCTGCATCTGAGGGTTTATTGGGTATCAACATTTGGCCAGCTCAGCTTCCTACCCGATACCTTCTCCATCCACGCATTCAGTTCTTTGAGTTTATTCCCGACAGTCACATGGATCAGGAGCAACCTAGGACACAGTTAATGCATGAGGTAAAAATACAGCCAACAAACATTACCTCCCTTCCTCGCATGATGACAGACATTGTCGTATTGGATGACCAGCTTGTCGACTTTATTAAATGTGTCCTACAATGGATACTCAATTCAGAAATTGGTCCAAAAAAAAAGGATAGTCTTTTCTCTTGTGGAACAGTAACTGCTGTTCACTTATCCGTTCTGGGTTGATGAGTTTCCAAACTGACAAGGATAAGTAATTCTATCTCCTTAGCCTTGGAGAGATGCCATGTTGTATTGGTGATAGCCTAGTGCAATTATATTATAGCTTATGAGCTTGATAGTGTCACTGAAGAAAACTGACAGTGACAGTGAAAAAATACTGACAGACAATTATATGATATGTATCTGTGCATTTAGCAATTACATTTATTATTCCTCTCTTGTGTACATTGTTTTTCAATTGATCACCAATCCCAGCTGTCACTACAGATATAGATTTGGAGATGTTGTGAAAGTGGTTGGTTTCCACAATCAGTGTCCTATAATAGAGTTTATGTACAGGTGAGAATGCAGCACTGTAAAAATATTTACTTGTGTATGTGACTTTCCAAGATACAGAGAGTAACATTATTTTGTTCTAATATACAAAGCACTTTCGTGCCATTGCTTCTATGAAGAGGAAATGTTAAGTGAAAAAATTCATTTCTTTTATCACAGCCGATTGATTATGATAGCTGATTATCACATTACATTCACAAACTGCAGCTAGTAATTATATTTATACTGCATTATCTTGATTATATTCTTAACAGAAAAGGCCAGTTTCTGAATGTTCGAGGAGAAAAGATCTCCGAGGCTTTGTTCTATGATGTTTTGAAAACCAGTGTAGCCAAATCTTGTGGAGACGTCAAGCTTGCTGACTACTGCTGTACTGAGAGTATATTATTGGATGGAATGAATGTGCCTAAAGGTCAGTTTATGTGTTGAAAGTGNCCAATATATGCTGCATCTGAGGGTTTATTGGGTATCAACATTTGGCCAGCTCAGCTTCCTACCCGATACCTTCTCCATCCACGCATTCAGTTCTTTGAGTTTATTCCCGACAGTCACATGGATCAGGAGCAACCTAGGACACAGTTAATGCATGAGGTAAAAATACAGCCAGCAAACATTACCTCCCTTCCTCGCATGATGACAGACATTGTCATATTGGATGATCAGCTTGTCGACTTTATTAAATGTGTCCTACAATGGATACTCAATTCAGAAATTGGTCAAAAAAAAAAGGATAGTCTTTTCTCTCGTGGAACAGTACCTGCTGTTCACTTATTCGTTCTGGGTTGATGAGTTTCCAAACTGACAAGGATAAGTAATTCTTTTCTCCTTAGCCTTGGAGAGATGCCATGTTGTATTGGTGATAGCCTAGCGCAATTATATTATAGCTTATCAGCTTGCTAGTGTTACTGAAGAAAACTGACAGTGACAGTGAAAAAAAACTGACAGACAATTATATGATATGTATCTGTGCATTTAGCAATTACATTTATTATTCCTTTCTTGTGTACATTGTTTTTCAATTGATCACCAATCCCAGCTGTCTCTACAGATATAGATTTGGAGATGTTGTGAAAGTGGTTGGTTTCCACAATCACTGTCCTATAATAGAGTTTATGTACAGGTGAGAATGCAGTGCTGTAAAAATATTTACTTGTGTATGTGACTTTCCAAGGTACAGAAAGTAACATTATTTTGTTCTAATATACAAAGCACTTTCGTGCCATTGCTTCTATGAAGAGGAAATGTTAAGTGAAAAAATTCATTTCTTTTATCACAGCCTATTGATTATGATAGCTGATTATCACATTACATTCACAAACTGCAGCTGGTAATTATATTTATACTGCATTATCTTGATTATATTCTTAATAGAAAAGGCCAGTTTCTGAATGTTCGAGGAGAAAAGATCCCCGAGGCTTTGTTCTATGATGTCTTGAAAGCCACTGTAGCCAAATCTTGTGGAGACGTCAAGCTTGCTGACTACTGCTGTATTGAGGGTATATTATTGGATGGAATGGATGTGCCTAAAGGTCAGTTTATGTGTTGAAAGTGGCATATAACAAGGTCCGAAGCATATAGTGTAGCAATACATGTGTTTATAATTTTTATTACCACTGGAAATGTGTTAGCAATAACATACATTGTCCAGGTCGTGTGTGGTTTTTCCCAACCATACATTGCACTGTCTCAGTGAACTAACTCTCTACTTTTTCACTGGGTTTTAAGTCATCCCAACCATGTTACCATGTGTTTGTGGAGCTGGAGACAGATGATGAGAAGATAAGAAAGGCTGTGACACCACACCTGAAGCAGATGGTAAAATATGAGACTTTACAAGTGCTGAATTTATGAAATGTGATAGAACCATCATCCATTATCATGATGGATGACACAAAGTAAAGACAGGAATAAATATCTGAAGCAGCTTGGCTGATGACATTAGAGTCAGGATCTGAAGGTCATGGGTTCAATTCCCACCATGATTAAGTTGTAAATGCCTTGGGAAGGCATTTCATTCAAGTTTTCCTCAGTCCATCTATTTGTAAAATGGGTACCTGGCTGTAGGCAGTGAAAGTTATTGTCAGAAGACTAGTGATCGCCACTTGTATGCTCCCCAGGGAGTTGACAAAATGGTTAGAATGATCATGTCTGTTGGAATAATAATAGTTTGAAGTCATGTGATTATGAGACTTATAAACTTAGTTGGCCAAGTAGTGTTAACAGATGTGTCATATTTATCTGAACCAACTATAGGTGAACAAGTAATGATACCTCAAAGTTATTATTCATATGAAGCACTAGGTAGCTGATCACTTCTATCATATTTTAAATGAAATGTCTCAGTTTTTAGCATAATCTCGAATATTCTCCATGAGATTTTTACATTGTACACCTCAAGTACATCAGAACATAGATCAAGCTAGTGTTCTGGCTGAGAGTCTAAAATTTGTTATTCTTGGGAATAATTGGATATCTGGTGTGTCAGTGATCATCATGGCAAAACAAAGCTGTTTCTTCAACAGACATAAAAATCAGCAAGATGTTATAGCTTATTCTTTAACATTAAAATCCATGTATCAGCATTTGTTTTATTTAATCCATAATTTTTACACTCTCTTCTCCAGCTTGATGAAAATTTGAAAGAAAGCTCATATCCCTATTCTTCCTTCCGAGCCAGAGGGAGCATAGATCATGTCCAAGTCCACATAGTTCAGAGTGGAGCCTTCAAGGAGCCTTCAATTCATTGCGACAATTCATGTTAGAGCAGCCAACAGCAGCCTCTAATCATTACAAGGTTCCAAGAGTGTTGAGAAAACGAGGCTGTGAGATTTATGCTTGACCGAGTTCTTCAGTGATTGTTATACAAATTGTTCCAATCAAATATCGAAAAACTTCTTCCAAGCTTCTGCACTAATATATAAAATCCCCCTTTTTTGGGGCCCTGCCAGCCAGTGTTAGGGTGTAGAAATATGTAAAATGACCTGTGATCTAACTAAAGCATCCAATTTTAAAGTTCCAGGTACAATTTGAGCCTTCTAGATAAAAAAATAAAATGTGTAGGCCTATGTATTCGCATGCGGTCAAAACCAGCCAAATGAAAAATTGGGGACCAAGTCAGAATTTGAGGTGATCTTTTTCAAAAGACATTTGTGAAAAATTTTGGGCGTTGACCCCCATTTTTCTTCCCGTTAAAAGATCGGGCAAAAGAAGTACTTTAACCTTTATGGAGGAAATTTCCCTAAATCACAGTGGTATATTTGGATAACACAAAATGTTAATAGGGCCAAAAGAAGAAAAAACAATAGGTGTCAAAGACCTCAAGTGTGACTGTTGTACATGATATTTAAAATTGAAATTCTGTAGGAGGAATATTTTCCATCCTGTTTCAATGCTAAAATGTCCTTGATACTTCCAGAGAAATATTGAAATCCAGGCAGAAATATGGTCAGATTATCTTTATTAACAAAACATTAGTCAGCACTAGATATAAATCAATAAAGACCAGAAACCTATCCTGTTTCAGTGATGGTTTGGGTTTTTTTTTTATATTTTTTCTGTTTCCTTCACTAATTAAAAGTGAGTCCATGCAAGAAATGCATAAAATGTTCATTCATAAAACAGCTATGGCCGTAAGAATGTAGAGGGAGAGGATGAGCCAGGGGTAAGGATAGTAAGCTCTGAGTGAATCAAATGAAGTTGGAAAGGGAAAGGCACTGGGAGAGAAGGGTGGAAAAGGATGGCGGGGAGGTGGTTGGGACGGAGGGGGGGAGTCATGTGATGGGGGGAGATATAAAATACTAAAATATTTACTGCACTGTCTAGTATACTGATGCAGTATGAAATGAATTGTTTATGTATAGTGTAAATACAGGATGAATTTTGATGAATGTTAGGTGAAATCTTTTTCATAAAATAAACCATTCTTGTCAATACAAGATCATCATGTTGTTGATGGAGAAGCTGGCGCAGAAACTATGATGATGAAACTGAGCTCCAGAAATTTGAGTTAACTCTTTGCAGTTCAGGCCTTTTTCATTTATTTGGAAGTGACCATTGGTGTGTTTGAGGTGAAAACCAATATGATGTGAAGACCTAACTGAAATGGGACATGTTGTATATGGTTGGAAAGAGAATTGGCAGGACTTGCATACTGCACTTTTAATTTTTCATTAGGAAGTATATTATGGGTTGTCTGACCTATTTAGTGTGTTACTAAAAATAAATATATTACCAAAAAAAAACATGAACCACAACAAATACAAAGAAGGAAAAAAATAAGTATAGGCTCAAATGTAATTCAAATTATTATTGAAATAAAGTATATTCAATTCTGCATAATATATCCCAAATGTATTACATTTGGTCCAGTTGTACAAAAATTATGAGAAAAATGAAAACGTGTGAAATCGATATTATAAATGTCTATAGCAATCATTGCTAGAAACAGGATCTGGTTAAAACTAGCAATTTTATCAATTATCTTGTAATTATCACTACTAACANAGTTAAACCGTCTGTGTACATTATTTGTTTGTCAACTGTAACCCTTCAACCGCTGATCTTTGAATTCACGGGCGCTGAAGAGTGGTCGATTATCCGGAGTGAGAGGCGATTATCCAGTGACTTTTATATAGAAAAAATTCGGTTCCCTGGGAAACGAGGCGATTAAGCGGAAAAGGAGATTAAGCGGAGTCAACTGTATATTCAATTCTGCATAATATATCCCAAATGTATTACATTTGGTCCAGTTGTACAAAAATTATGAGAAAAATGAAAACGTGTGAAATCGATATTATAAATGTCTATAGCAATCATTGCTAGAAACAGGATCTGGTTAAAACTAGCAATTTTATCAATTATCTTGTAAATAATCACTACTAACATGTAATCTAGATGTGGAAACGTTATTATGTATCCATGATGATGTTATAACTTCATAATTATAAGAATTACATAGCTCAGAATGGGGAAGGGGACCTGAAAGAATGTCAACACCTATTTCCGGTATCAGTGTTTGGCACATCGGGGACCATATTTTCATCCTCCTCCTCAATAGACTCATCAGATGGAGCCCAGCTGTCAGAGTCATTACTCCGGTACTAGGACAGTTCATTGTCTGAATCGAATAACGACATTTTTTTGTATTTTTTTTGCGGTTTATAGCGAGCAGCTTTCACTTCGCGACTATTGCGAAAATCCAAGATGGCGGCCGGATCAGATCAAAATACTATCTCATGAGATTTAAACATAATAAAAGCAAATTTTCTGCCAATATTTTTGTAAATTTAGTTATATTTATCCGTTTTTACCTGAGATAAACTCAAATTTACACCTAGATATTAAACATGAGGCGAAAATCAATCTACCTTTACACCCAAGTCACCATTGTAACTGTAGTTACGATTTTCCAATAGGCGAACTGCAAAGAGTTAAGGTTCTCATTTATGCTATGTTTCATACTACAGTCAACTCCACTTAATTACAAGTTCTTAGGAGCATGGAAAAAGTTGTGATTAAAAGAAGTTGTGATCATTTGATGACTATAATGAAGAAATATGACATTTTGTCATATTCAGGGATGTAAATCTTCCGGTTTTGGCAGGATTTTCCGGCCAACAGGCCTTTCCCGGCTCGGCCGGCCGGCTGGTCGGCCGGTCGCGCCGAGAAAGTAGTCGAGCGCCGGAAATAATAATTATTTTTCTCACTTGATTGCGAAAGTTTTTAACTACGAAGTTACCGTTTAGAACTGGCCGGAAATTGCTTGCTTGTTGCCAGGCTGGACAATTGGACTAATGTTGGCCTGTGTTTGGCATATATACATGTAGATATAGTCTAGTATGCCGGAATGATCATTGTAACATACAGACTAACTTGATTTGCCCTGGCAAGATTTCAAATTGATTTGGCTGCTTTGTGGTCGTCACCCTGGTACACTGATGCAAACTTATGAAGGCTCCAGACTGTCACTGTCTGTCTCGTTAAAGTAGCGTGGCTTTGCACAAGGCCCTAGGCTTGTCAGTAGATCAAGTGACGTCTTTTCAAGAGATTTGGATTTAGTTGTGGCAGTTTTCATCCTAACTTTCGTGAACCATTAACAGAATGCTTGTCAGCAGTTATGAAGCTATCCAGAAGCAGAAGTACATTTTGCTCAATGCTGGCAAGACCTCAGTGCAGTTTTATCACAGTTCACAGAAGCACTGTGAAGTCTCCAGTTGATCCCTCCCTCATTTACTACATGCAGACTGCTGCCACCAGAATGAAAAGTGCGAAGAAACATAAAAAGCCAGCTGTGCCCAAACTTAAAGAATCTGTGCATGAACTGTCCCTGATTCTTCCCACTACAAAAGTGTGCCTTCCAAGAACCAAGAACATGTATCACAGGACCCCCCCTGCAAAAAGGAAGGCCAACTTTGAAACAGCCCCTAAAGAGAAGAGGCCTTGTGTCCAAGACATTGGGGTATTTTTCACCAAAAAGTAACTTATTATTATCCAGGTCATAGTGGATGCTTTCAAAAGAAAGCATGGTGAATAAA
>JAWQUT010000044.1:0-15635 GCA_033807755.1 Ellobium chinense
TCCAATCAAATTGGCATTTTCTTTTGTTGTAGATTCTAAGGAAAATTATTGTTGATATACAGGGTAAACAATTTAATGATGGAGGAAACTACCTAAATGTATATTGCAGTGTGTTGGGCATTGTTATGTATGTTAGGATATATTTACCACTATACTTTTATTTGTGTGTAAATTCATGGTGTGGGGTTTTTATACATACAAGAAGTACAATACAATGCGTATTGTCATTGTTCAGTGATGTACAAAACCTCAGAGTGGAAAAGAAAGATAAGTTATTAGTGGAACATTCAGACAAAAGGCTGAAGAAGAATTATTTGAAGATGCCTGAGTATACAAATAAAGTCAATGTCGTAAGTGCTGATTACCTTATGCTGATAACATTATTAACTGCTCTTATAGTGATGAAATTAAATACCGATGCACATGTCAGCTGTTACAAAAAAAAATATAAAAAAATTATTTCATTGAAATGGTAACCATTTTATCAATTTAATGATATTGATTTCATTACTTTTATATTAGATGTCAATGATCACATCTAAAGGTCTAGGCATCCAAGCGATGATCCATGGTGATAATCTGGATTTCTCGGAATAAAGGTCACCTATTACTGTAGTTTGTATGCTCGCCCACTTCATTTTTTGAGAAAATTTTCTAGTCCTCCTATACACTTTTATATAATTCTTAATCTTGTTTAAAAAACACATGAAATAATTCTAAAATTAATGTTAGAGCTCCTTCTGCACTATCATGACGTCTCCATTTGAACAGTTATTATTTGGCGATGTTCAAAAGTCAAAAGCAATTTGTTAAAAGAGACAAACCATAATAGCCAGAATTTCATTTTTCTCCTAGCAATAACTGCTTCTGGTTGTGTGGGAGTCTCGGCGGTAGCATTATTGCTATTTCAGTATTAAAGGAAAAGTAGAATTATAAGCTACATCGTATATGAAATTGCGTGGTTGATTTCCCGAATGCGTAAATGAGAAGATATTTACTCTACGTATTACTCTAAGTGAGATATTTGATAACGAAAATTCGAAGCGGGACATCACGATACACGAAAGTCGTTAACTGGGAAGTGACGTACTAGTGGGCGAGCAGTGCGTCTTGACCTTGTCTCAAACTCTCTTTTGTTAAAATTATAAAAACCATTTAAGCTTTTCATAATCTAGAGAGAGAAATCACGGCAACAAACACTAATGCCGGGTGGCACTGGCTTCACCTAAACTAGACTTAGTCCATCAATATTGTGAAACTGATTAAACTTATTCAAGTCTAGAGACAATTATGTAACACAAACTTGCATTTTGCATCAAACCATGCAAATAGAGTCTTCGACAGCCAATGTCAGTGTTTCATTGTTTTAGGTAGCAATATGTCTGTCAGTTCTTTGAGTGAGTCGAGAACAACAAAAGAAATCTGGCATCCCCAAAAGAAATAAGTTTGTAAACAGCAATGGCAACTACAGATACCGACCAAACGGTGTTTACCGCGATGGCAATTGTTGAAACCGACCCAATAAGCAGCGGCTCACGACTGATACTGACAGCGGCAGTGAAGAGTTTATTCCTGGATGTATCCTCAGGCTTCATAGATATCACCGAAAGGCTGCAGGAAATCAAGAAGAAGACTTGACTGTGCACTCCCTTGAATGGAATGGTAAGCCTGAGAGAGACAGAGATGTATCTACACTTATTATTAGTCCAATACCAGTACCTTATTCAGTAAAGCACTGATAGTAGTGGCAAAATATCTAGATCTAGATCAGACTAGGCCAAATTTTTATTTTGACACGTGAGAGAGCAAAAATAATGAAATCAGCGTTATTTTTGCCCTCTCATCACGATTAAGTCAATACTCACGATTTATTCAAATAAATTCTGGAGATGAAGCAATATTTTAGGCAATTTTATGCAAGTTACAGTAATTAGAACATTGTGGCTTTTCCAGAAAGTCCAAGTTCCATAGTGATTACATCTTTAGAAATGGCATTGTTTCCGATGCTAAATGAAAGGAATTTATCATATTTTGGTTAGTATACAAACTTTAAATCAATATGCAGCCAATACTATGTCAGAATATTTCCCACTTCAATTATATATTGCTGTGGGCTCTTTTTTCGTACACCCGCCGATTCAAGGGGTGAAGAAAAAATTATTTTCGCTCTTACCACTAATTCGTCACTTCCTGTTTACTTTCGATTTAGGATTTCAATTTTTTTTTCCTCCGGACCTCGTAGAATGACACAAAATCGCTATTTTAGACACGATGCACGCATTTCAGTGTTGTCATCCGAAATTTTCATTACGGTACTGCAATCAGAAGTAGTAAGGCACCACCAATAATTTGAGGGGCATTTGCTGTTTGGCGATATGAATTCTTTAAGCAGGTTTAGTCTACCGGGAAACTTTTCTCTGCAAAATTCGAATATATTGGATGCACTGTTAAATGTGGCTATATCTGTAATTTAAGAGGTAAACTGTTTTGTTCTTGAATCGGCCCCCGTTGGTAAATGGATGTTCCAATAACTATTCTGATCATTCTAATTCTAATTCGGCCAAGTGGTACTATGAAAAGAGCCACGAAAACTGCGAGAAAATCATAACGAAGATAACATATATAGGTATGAAGATGCCAATAGTACCTGGTATTTTGGTGTGCAATTTTAAATAGTTCCTATTATATCAGAAAATTGGCCGTGGGGAGGGGGAAAGGAGCTGGATTTGAAACATCGTAGAATTTCTCCTTTAGTAAACAGTCCACAGAAAGATTCAGTATCTACTGACAAAGAAACCAACACATTACTTTGGTTACCTGGCTAAGGGGTCGATATCATCTAGACTCTTGCCCTGGTTGTAACAGAGAATAATTTCGCATTGACGGTTAAACCGCTCGTATCAGACACATTTCCAACACTGGGCTACGCATGTTTGATCAACGCGGGCAGTCCCTCGGAGATTCTAAGCAACGAAAGTATGAGTCTCTAAGCACGCCAGTATGATTCCGACTGATGCAGAAGAGATCGAAAAGAGTGCTCTGACTTGTGATCAGTATTTTCTATACTTATATCTTTGCCTACTTTATTAGCATCGTTTATTTTTGCCACATCTTCTTCCGACCAAAGGCTCTTGAAAAAATTTCCATTAGCAAATTTAAAACATTAGATAGCGGCCGCCATTTCGACGACCTCCCACCTCAGGTACATTGCAAAAGATTCCCATTTCTAATTAACGTTTACAAGCTCAGCTCACTTCCCGCCTGCATCTATCGCGTAGAAGTGAAAAGCGTACCGCTGGTGTAGTGAAACAGGGTATTAGATAAATTAATCAGTCGCACGCACGAAATACGCTCTNGAAGACTGGTGACCCAAAACTCAAAACTCCAAGAAAAAAAGCATTTTCTCTCAGGTCCATCAATTACTATGCACCTTTAGCCAACAATACATTTCAATAATTAATCCGTTGAGAAGGGGTGAAGAAAATCACTTAATCTCTGTCTTGAAATTGAGCAATTATCTGCGATAGCATTGTCAGTACCCTAAGGGTAGACTTACCTTCACACCTTCGTGCTGCATGGGGCTTAGCCAAATGTGAATATAAGGCCAAGAGTTTCAGAGTGTGGACACCAGTCGGTTCTCCTCCAGTCCAGGTCCTCCAAACTGCCCAGGTGTCATCTCTCCAATCAAGGTAAGTTATCTGTGGTACAACATGTCACATCCTACAATAACACAGTTCTAACTTCATTTACATTTTTTTTCGACAAATCACAGATCGAACTTCAAACTCTACCACTGAATGTGATCTTTCAGAAACTTTCATCTATCAGTGAGTTACATAAACGTGCAAATAGCCGGTAAATCAGGCACAAAGTAAAATATTTACTTTGGAAGGATTTCTTGTGTGTAAATCAGTTTAGGAAATGGAATGGGATGAGTTGTTAAAGAATCGCAAAGTATGTGTGAGCATGGCAGGAAAAAGGGCAGTGTGACCGTGCGGTTTGTGAGTCGTACTCAGAAACTGAAGACTTTCAAGTCTAGCTTCATGTGTTTGATTCCTCACTCGGCTCAGGTGTAAATGAGTACCTGGCTTTCGAGCTGGGGGAACCGGGGCGCCGCACCGCTGGCGACCAGAAATCACTTTGTTATGTAAATTATGTATTTACATTTATGATGTGTATTGTTATATGTGTTTGTATTGTGAATGAGTTATATAACATTGTATGACATTGTAAAATAATTTCCCTACGGGGTAAATACAGTCGTATTTTCATTTTTTTTTTCATTTTCACATTAATATTACAACGAGTTGCTATCGGCAGATTAGACGGGTTTAAAAAAAAAAGCCAGACTTTTCGTGGCCATAAATTTATAGTGAGCTCTACTCTCTCCTCTCTCTCTCTCTCTCTCTCTCTCTCTCTCTCTCTCTCTTCTCTCTCTCTCTCTCTCTCTCTCTCTCTCTCTCTCTCTCTCCCCCTACCTCCTCCCCCATTTTTTTCTGTCCGTCAAAAACCCTCTTGTGTAGTAAGCAAATAGGGCGGTTCACTAGGTGCTTGTGAACCACCCCTGCCCCTTAGGATTACTACAATTAATAAGTCCAGCAAATACTAGTCAAATGTTGATTTCATCTTTCACTTGTCAGTACCTCTGAGAAGCTATTCATCCTGTAGTTCTATATACATTACTGTAAATATTAGGAATCAATATGAGCGGAGAGCAAGTGTATCTTGTGCATGGTAAAATAGAGAATAACATATTGTTTTTGCCTTTAAATGACAGCGCTTAATCACGACCATTCAGGAGGGGGGTGAGGAGCAGGAGGGGTGAATCTGAATAACATTATCTTTGCCATGTATCAAGCAGATTTATCAACAAAAAATGTTTAAAAATATGCTTAATGTTTTTAAAAATACACACTTACAAGTACAAGGAAAGTAATTTTGGATCTTCTCTTTGTTCTCTACAAAATGCTGTCATATTCATCGTATTGAAATATTCGATATTTCATGTCAGTCGACTAGTCTACTTTTATTTCTTATTTCTGTCACATTCCATGACACGAGAGAGTTGAAGTGCCTGGAATCGACTGAATTCCACTCCATAAAATCCTGCCCCAAACCCAACCGTTTTCATTGTTTTTACTGAATCCATCATTGTATTTCACTCCATAATAGAAATATATCATGTTTATATGTTGTCTTGAGAAAAGATGCGAACAAAAAAATGGAACTTGAATTATTATTGCACGAAGGAACAATAATAAAGAACTTTGAAGTCTGAATCTCTCATTAACAGTTATGGCAGAGGTAAGAATTCTCATATCTTCACTCTCATTACACACTTGCCTAAGTCAATTTTTGGGATATTGAGATATTTAGTTTTCTCAGCCTTTCGCTCAAAGCAAAACAGTGAGGCAGATATGGTTTAGCTTGTTAAATTGGGATATAATGATAAATTGTAAACTCTCTTAAAGAAAATGAAAAAAAAAATGGAAGATCATATACATGTAAATCCAAATAACTCAGATCGTCAAAAAATGACTTCGGCAATTATAGAATGACCAGTGTCTGGTATTACTATCATTAGTTTCCACGTTACAAACTAGACTTAATGTGACATTCACATCTGATTTTTGTTGGTACAGTGCAGTATGAATGCAACATCACGAAATAGCATAATTATATATGCGTATGTCAATCTCTGGCATAACCGTGCATAAAAGAGTCCGATTAAAATTAAAAGCTCTCACATGAAATGATTTCTCATTATTTATGAATTTCCGATTCAAAATTGGTCACAGACTTTCCGGTAAGGCCAGGATGCGAATTAGTAGAAAATGTGAATAACCTAAGTTCTGAGAAATTCTTACACGATGAAACACCGTCTTCCCTAAGCCAGTGCTGTCTCAGGTAGAGTGATCGAAAGGTAGGGCCTTTGTCTCTTAGTGCAAAAGTTCAGGAATTCAAATCCTGCCAGCGACAGGGTTCCATCGGTGTTTTAAGTGGATTTTCGAAGGCATCATTTCGAGTGTCGGGATACGGATGAGGGTCCAAGACTCGTCTCTAATATAGTCATTAATAAAACGTGCTGAAAAGGGATGGTAAAACCTTAAATGCAAATTTAATTTTCTTCTCTTCAGATGAACTTCAAGATCACCCTCCTTCTTCTTGTTCTTGCCGCAGTGGCAATAAGCGTTGGAGCTCAAGGATATGGCTCCGGAGGTTATGGTGGCTACGGCGGCGGCCGCAGAAGATACGGGGGTGATGGATTCCGTGGGCGTGGATACGGAGGCGGAGATGGTGGATACGGAGGCGGATATGGTGGATACGGAGGCGGACGTGGAGGCGGGCGAGGCGGTTACAGAGGTTAGCCTACTATTGGGGCTAATAATAGTAAGTGGAAGATAAGAATATGTGTTCTTGTGAATGTATTTGTAGATATTACCGGCTGGCTGTAATCAGGAACATAAGTCTGCCGTAAATTAAGAAGTATCCATCCACATTGTATGGACTGAGGTTTAATGATTAGGTTTATAGTAAAGGTCTTAATAGCACAAAACAACAATTACCACTCAAAATGTTTGTGGCAGCGTAATGTTTCTGAAGACACCAAGTTCAGCGTTACAACGGTAGCATTCAAATGAGTGCATAAGGACCGATTTTAAACAATTCAGCAAGTCCCGGCAAATGAACTGCGACAATGGGGTGGATCCCGGCTGATGACCTATAGACTACATGGGAACACATATGGAATATTTTCTTTTATTTTGTGTACTAGCACGTATACTGTCTCACAGTTTTGTATCTTGCATCTCAGAATTGTAGACTAAAATTAATGAATCCGGTTAGTCTTCAGATGTACTGAACATGATACCATTAGTGTGATGCTATGCCATCAGCACTGTCTGCTTGGCATTTAGTCAACAGTTATTGCTACGGTGTGCCTGTGCAAACTGTGTGTATCTAGATTGCTGAGCCATTACCCAAATGAAAGTTCTGATAACCTGTCCGGTAATGAATTCTGACTTCCTTTCACTTCAGTAAAAAGTCTAATGACTGTCTCTCTTAAACTGATATTGTCATCAGTGGCACCAGACAGGACAGAACGCAGCAGTGTGTGGTTTAGTTAGAAAAGAGTAAACGGCGCAAGATGATGGGCTCGTGCACCAGAACACGGACGTCAGCGTGACGTAGTGGCGATCGGATCTTCTTTCAGCCGTTTTTCTCCTCGTCTTTATTTATTTTTGTTATCTCTCTCTCTAAACAATAGGAATGTCGGCACAAAAATTTCGTCAAGGCAGTCTCTAATTTTGGGGCAGTATCTGTGGTTACTTGATGCAAACCCTCTTTGAGAATGCATTACTAGCGAATTTCGGCCATGGTCAACAGAGCTGACTCATTAACAAAAGAAAAAAAACGTCGCATCTGTTCATAACGTAGTTCGGCCTGACTATGGAATCACGGCAAACCGGCGGTAGATCGAGTTGTGGGAATGCATTTGACGCCCAAACAAGTCAGATCTGAGCTTTTCTCTCATTTCCATCGGTGTTAAAATGACGTAGGCTTTCTTTCCCGACTATTGAAAAAAAAAAAAGTTAATGGATTATCCAGGGGATAATTGTGCGTGCAGACCATGTAGTGTGTCTTACAAAATAGTACATAACTTATATATAAAGCCTGTCTTCTACAGTGCAAACCTGGATATGTGCACTATTTATTATATTTGTGCAGTGAGCTGATTATGTCTAAGTGACATAATTGACCTTTGTTGTTGTTGTTGTTGTTGTTGTTGTTATATATTTCGAAAACGCAAGTTTTCAGGTACAGTTACCCCTTTCGACCATTACATCAGAATAAATTACATTGTTAAAGGGAGAAGGTGCTAGTTACAGTTTAAGCTACAGGTAGCCCCATCTCAAAATGCTTCTAATATCAATCTCACATTCTACTCCACAGACTGGTCAGATCCATCAAGGCTTTGGCAGGTTGCTGTTTTCCGTGACTTTGCCGTCGGCTGTCTAATGTACGCTCGTGTTTCTTTCCTGTAGTATTGAAGTTTGTCTGTTCCTCCGCCTACAAATAAACTACATACTTGACTGTGTTAACAACGTTGTTTGTTCTCTTTTCTTTTCCTGTGTAACAGTAATCGAAGCTAGACCTGTCATTGCTCTTGACTTCAGTACTTTAAGTGCAGCCTGTACTGGGCTCCGTAGAAGGGAGGTGATAATGCAGAGAGCAGTCAAGGAGATTCGATATTAAACCTTTTACGTCCCTTGCAATATTGCGCGAAACAGCATTCGCTAATACAGAAGAATCTCGATATAAAGTATACTTTGTTGAATAGAAAAAGCATACATGTGTCTATTACTGAGTTTTACTTAATATCAAGTTCCACCAGAGCGAGAAAATAATAAAATAATAAGGAATCAGTGCATATGAAATGCATATTTAATAATAAGAAGTAATTAGTAAAAATGGTATCTGGGATGCATCCATTTGGAAACACTTAATTTTAATCTCATGGCTGTCGAGGGGTAAATTTAGGCTCTCAGGACTATTTCATTTTTTTTTGTTGTTGTTACCCCTACCCACTCGTTCTCCTTCCTCCTCCCCCCTTCCCTCCGCCCCCACCTACCTCCCAACCCCCAGAATTTTAACATTTGTTCTGCAGACTTAAATAAACAATAACATGACAAACACTTTCTCTCCTTGTACATCTTTATCTCTCCCTAACTCTCTCTCGTATTCCTGTAAACACTCCGTGAACTTATACAGTGTTTCCAAAGAATGCTGCATTAATGGGCGGTTGTCCTAAATTGTGTTTCTGCAGGACTTCACTGATTCAGTAATAGAGTATCCTTGCAAAATGCCAAGATCAGCACTCGAAGCTTTAAAGTTATGTTTATAAATGAATTTGATTATGAGGGTTCACTGGGGTTTTAAAGTATATGTAGCTTGGTATCATATCATCAATAGTATTTTGCATATTTTTTTTTCAAATTTGGTATAACACTAATAGCAAGATCTGAGACATATTATTTCAGCACCATATGCACTTTTAAACTGAATGTACTTGACAGCCAATAATCGAATATTTCTCCAGTGAACAAACAAAGGACGTCAGCATCACACCGATTTCATCCTAGTCAATAGTATTCATCACATGCTGTGTCCCTCTGCAAATATTCATCACAATAACAATGTCCTCTGGAGATATTCAAAAAGTAAGAGAGAGAGTCACACCGACAGCAATAGTAAAAAAAAAACTAGCAAAACTTGACGAACTGAGTGAATACAAGATCTAATAATTTACCTTTAACACAAGCTTTCATTTCACATCATCTCTCACTCTCTTTTCCTCTCTCTCCCTTCTTCTCCTGTCGCGTCCTTCCTCTTATTCTCTTGCATTTCTACTGTTACCTGCCTTGTGGCCCCATTTTTCATTTCAAATACAGGTTAGGAAGGGTTTGTGTGTATTTCTGTACATGTGTGACGTTTGTTTAAGGCATCTGTCTCTCGTTGATCAGTTAATACGGACACACAGCACGAACAAAGGCCTGCAGTAAAATTTTCATCGATTTCTTTCTCTTCCTGGCACTTCATTTTTTTTTTTTAATGTAAACTAACTAACATACTTAGCGATTGTGATCTGCATCCCAGTGACACCCAATGAGCAGCATATCCTAATGTAATCTGGAAAGAAGATAGAAAGCTGCAATATTCCCCCTATACACGGTCATCATATCCAGCTAAACCATCACTTCAAGAGGGTGCAAACCCAAATATCATCAACACGCACCCTAAACTCGTGCCACGAGGTAAAGTGAAACTACCACCTTTTTAACTGTTCTGAACTTGCTGACCTGAGAGAACTTCTCCTTCCTACCAACCCAAACATGCACAATAAACTTTACAGCACCTCTGAGCATCTTTTACAAACCACAGGATACCACTTCAAGGGCAAGAGTCCAGCTGCAGCTAGATCAGTAACAAAAACAACCTAAAGAGATTTTACCCCAGACCAGTTTGAACATTGGTTATAATTATGCATGAAGTTGATGATTTCGAGATTAATCTAGGTTTTTGCTGTATCAGCTACATTTTCAAACATTCCCTTCTATTGTTGGATTTGTTTATGTTTTTAATTCCCTATTTCCTGTAAAACTTAGATCTAAAATATCTCCACAAAGACCGCTTGCCATCTCCATGCCTCTTCACTTTACCTAGAGGCATACATGTAATAATTTCACCATCTTGCCACAACATTTCATATCATACGTAAACAGAAAACAAGCAAACAAAAAACTGAGTGCTTCTTTTGTTTTCGCTCATTATCGTTCTTACTCTGCTGGAGAATAAATATTTCACCATGTATTTACACATTTAAGTTATGGTGATATACAAGTTGAACAGGGCGTCCTGTGGGTGTTTTTCTTAACTTCTGATGGACACAAGAAACCTGCCACCGCCAGGACTAAATATCTTGCATTTTTTTTTTCTAATTTGACCCCCTTAACACTTGAGATCCACTAGAAATTTTTGGTTCGGGTGACCTCGTTTTCCTATCTGAATAAAAAAAATAAGAAATTCGTATAATAATTTATCTTATAATAAAGACATTTTATCTAAAAATAGAGATATGTTGTACTGAATTGTGGTTGAGGTTGAAATATAGTTATGGGGCTTTTTTCTTGCTGCTGCTGCTGCTCCTACTGCTGCTGTTGCTGCTGCTGCTGCTCCTCCCCCTCCTCCTCCCGCACCTGCTGCGCTGTTATTGTCATTGTAGATGCGTTTGGTGCTGCTGTTGTTATTGTTGGTGGTGGTGATCAGAGTTCCAATCAAATTGGCATTTTCTTTTGTTGTAAATTCTAAGTAAGATTGTTTGATATACAGGGTAAACAATTTAATGATGGAGGAAACTACCTAAACGTATATCGCAATGTGTTGGACATTATTATGTCTGTTAGGATACATATATATATATATTTACCACTATACTTTTATTTGTGTCTACATTCATGGTGTGAGGGGTTTTTTTTTACACACAAGAAGTACAATACAATGCGGATTGTCATTGTTCAGTGATGTACAAAACCTCAGAGTGGAAAAGAAAGATAAGTTATTAGTGAAACATTCAGACAAAAGGCTGAAGAAGAATTATTTGAAGATGCCTGAGTATACAAATAAAGTCAGTGTCCTAAGTCTTCATCATCAGTGCTGATTACCTTATGCTGATAACATTATTAACTGCTCTTAAAGTGATGAAATTAAATACCGATGCACATGTCAGCTGTTACAAAAGAAAATTTAAAAAATTATTTCATTTAAATGGTAACCATTTTATCAATGTAATGAAATTGATTTCATTACTTTGATATTAGATGTCAATGATCACATCTAAAGGTGTAGGCATCCAAGCGATGATCCATGGTGATAATCTGGATTTCTCGGAATAAAGGTCACCTATTAGTTTGTATGCTCGCCCACTTCATTTTTTGAGAAAATTTTCTATTCCTCCTATACACTTTTATATAATTCTGAATCTTGTTTAAAAAACATATGAAATAATTCTAAAATTAATGTTAGAGCTCCTTCTGCACTATCATGACGTCTCCATTTGAACAGTTGTTATTTGGCGATGTTCAAAAGTCAAAAGCAATTTGTTAAAAGAGACAAACCATAATAGCCAGAATTTCATTTTTCTCCTCGCAATAACTGCTTCTGGTTGTGTGGGAGTCTCGGCGGTAGCATTATTGCTATTTCAGTATTAAAGGAAAAGTAGAATTATAAGCTATATCGTATATGAAATTGCGTGGTTGATTTCCCGAATGCGTAAATGAGAAGATATTTACGCTACCTATTACTCTAAGTGAGATATTTGATAACGAAAACTCGAAGCGGGACATCACGATTCACGAAAGTCGTTAACTGGGAAGTGACGTACTAGTGGGCGAGCAGTGCGTCTTGACCTTGTCTCCAACTCTCTTTTGTTTAAATTATTAAAACCATTTTAAGCTTTTCATAATCTAGAGAGAGAAATCACGGCAACAAACACTAATGCCGGGTGGCACTGGCTTCACGTAAACTAGACTTAGTCTATCAATATTGTGAAACTGATTAAATTTATTCAAGTCTAGAGACAATTATGTAACACAAACTTGCATTTTGCATCAAAACATGCAAATAGAGTGTTCGACAGCCAATGTCAGTGTTTCATTGTTTTAGGTAGCGATATATCTGTCAATTCTTTGAGTGAGTCGAGAACAACAAAAGAAATCTGGCATGCCGAAAAGAAATAAGTTTGTAAACAGCAATGGCAACTACAGATACCGACCAAACGGTGTTTACCGCGGTGGCAATTGTTGAAACCGACACAATAAGCAGCGGCTCACGACTGATACTGACAGCGGCAGTGAAGAGTTTATTCCTGGATGTATCCTCAGGCTTCATGGATATCACCGAAAGGCTGTAGGAAACCAGGAAGAAGACTGGAGTGTGCACTCCCTCTTATGGAATGGTAAGCCTGAGAGAGACAGAGATGGATCTACACTTATTATTAGTCGAATACCAGTACCTTATTCAGTAAAGCACTGATAGAGGCGGCAAAATATCTAGATCTAGATCAGACTAGGCCAGATTTGATTTTGACACGTGAGAGAGCAAAAATAATGAAATCAGCGTTATTTTTGCCCTCTCATGGCGATTAAGTCAATACTCACGATCTATTCAAATAAATTCTGGAGATGAAGCAATATTTTAGGCAATTTTATGCAAGTTACAGTAAATAGAACATTTAGGTTTTTCTAAAAAGTCCAAGTTCCATAGTGATTACATCTTTAGAAATGGCATTGTTTCCGGGAATTTATCATACTTTGGTTAGTATACAAACTTTAAATCAATATGCAGCCAATACTATGTCAGACTATTTCCCACTTCAATTATATATTGCTGTGGGCTCTTCTTTCGTACACCCGCCGATTCAAGGGGTGAAGAAAAATTTATTTTGACTCTTACCGCTAATTCGTCACTTCCTGTTTACTTTCGATTTAGGATTTCAATTTTTTTTTTTCTGCACACCTCGCAGAATGACAGAAAATCGCTATTTTAGACAGGATGCACGCATTTCAGTGTTGTCATCCGAAATTTTCATTACGGTACTGCAATCAGAAGTAGTAAGGCACCACCAATAATTTGAGGTGCATTTGCTGTTTGGCGATATGAACTCTTTAAGCAGGTTTAGCCTACCGGGAAACTTTTCTCTGCAAAATTCAAATATATTGGATGCACTGTTAAATGTGGCTATATCTGTAATTTAAGAGGTAAACTGATGGATGTTCCAATAAATATTTTGATTATTCTAATTCTAATTCGGCCAAGTGGTACTATGAAAAGAACCACGAAAACTGCGAGAAAATCATATAGAAGATAACATATATAGGTATGAAGATGCCAATAAGTACCTGGTATTTTGGTGTGCAATTTTAAATAGTTCCTATTATATCAGAAAATTGGCCATAGAGAGGGGGAAAGGGGCTGGATTTGAAACATCGTAGAATTACTTCTTTAGTTAACAGTCCACAGAAAGATTCAGTACCTACTGACAAAGAAACCAACACATTACTTTGGTTACCTGGCTAAGGGGTCGATATCATCTAGACTCTTGCCCTGGTTGTAACAGAGAATAATTTGGCATTGACGGTTAAACCGCTCGTATCAGACACATTTCCAACACTGGGCTAGCATGTTTGATCAACGCGGGCAATCCCTCGGAGATTCTAAGCAACGGAAGTATGAGTCTCTAAGCACGCCAGTATCATTCCGACTGATGCAGAAGAGAACGAAAAGAATGCTCTGACTTGTGATCAGTGTTTACTATACTTATATTCTTGCCTACTTTATTAGCATCGTTGATTTTTGCCACATCCTCTTCCGACCAAAGGCTCTTGAAAAAATGTCCATTTGCAAATTTAAAACATGAGATAGCGGCCGCCATTTCGACGACCTCCCACCTCAGGTACATTGCAAAAGATTCCCATTTCTAATTAACGTTTACAAGCTCAGCTCACTTCCCGGCTGCATCTATCGCGTAGAAGTGAAAAGCGTACCGCTGGTGTAGTGAAACAGGGTACTGTATTAGATAAATTAATCAATCGCACGCAGGAAATACATTGTAAAAAACGAGAATCGAAAACTGGAGAAATACTATTTAACAGCTATACTCGTACCAGAAACATTTTCATTATTGGTGGAGTGAATACTGTCGACGACTATAGAAATGTAAGGTGTTTTGTTTTGTTTTTTTCGGGGGTGGGGGGCGGTGGGGGGAGGANGTGGAGGGGTTAGTGGGGGACAACAAATGCACTGAGAAAACTGGTGACCCAAAACTCAAAACTTCAAGAAAAAAAGCATTTTCTCTCAGGTCCATCAATCACTATGCACTTTTAGCCAACAATACATTTCAATAATTAATCCGTTGAGAAAGGGTGAGGAAAATCACTTAATCTCTGTCTTGAAATTGAGCAATTATCTGCGATAGCATTGTCAGTACCCTAAGGGTAGACTTAACTTCACACCTTCGTGCTGCATGGGGCTTAGCCAAATGTGAATATAAGGCCAAGAGTTTCAGAGTGTGGACACCAGTCGGTTCTCCTCCAGTCCAGGTCCTCCAAACTACCCAGGTGTCATCTCTCCAATCAAGGTAAGCCATCTGTGGTACAATATGTCACATCCTACAATAACACAGTTCTAACTTCATTTACATTTTTTTTTCGACAAATCACAGATCGAACTTCAAACTCTACCACTGTATGTGATCTTTCAGGAACTTTCATCTGTCAGTGAGTTATATAAGCGTGCAAATAGCCGGTAAATCAGGCACAAAGTAAAATATTTACTTTGGAAGGATTTCTTGTGTGTAAATCAGTTTAGGAAATGGAATGGGATGAGTTGTTAAAGAATCGCAAAGTATTTGTGAGCATGGCAGGAAAAAGGGCAGTGTGACCGTGCGGTTTGTGAGTCGTACTCAGAAACTGAAGACTTTCAAGTCTAGCTTCATGTGTTTGATTCCTCACTCGGCTCAGGTGTAAATGAGTACCTGGCTTTGGAGCTGGGGGAACCGGGGCGCCGCACCGCTGGCGACCAGCAATCACTTTGTTATGTAAATTATGTATTTACATGTATGATGTGTATTGTTATATGTGTTTGTATTATGAATGAGTTATATAACATTGTATGACATTGTAAAATAATTTCCCTACGAGGTAAATACAATCGTATTTTCATTTTTTTTTTCATTTTCACATTAATATTACAACGAGTTGCTATCGGCAGATTAGACGGGTTTAAAAAAAAAGCCAGACTTTTCGTGGCCATAAATTTATGGTGAGCTCTGCTCTCTCCCCTCCCTCTCTCTCTCTCTCTCTCTCTCTCTCTCTCTCCTCTCCCTACCTCCTCCCCCTTTTTTTCTGTCCTTCAAAAAGATGCAGTCTTAGTTAAACCCTCTTGCGTAGTAAGCAAATAGGGCGGTTGACTAGGCGCTTGTGAACCACCCCTGCCCCTTAGGATTACTACAATTAATAAGTCCTGCAACTACTAGTCAAATATTAAGTTCATCTTTCACTTGTCAGTACCTCTGAGAA
>JAWQUT010000044.1:30388-47929 GCA_033807755.1 Ellobium chinense
TTGGGGACCAAATCAGAATTTGAGGTGATCTTTTTCAAAAGACATTTGTGAAAAATTTTGGGCGTTGACCCCCCTTTTTCTTCCCGTTAAAAGATCGGGCAAAAGAAGTACTTTTTTATCTAAAAGGCTGAAATTGTACCTGAAACTTTAAAATTGGATGCTTTATTTAGATCACAGGTCATTTTACACATTTCTACACCCTAACACTGGCTGGCAGGGCCCCAAAAAAGGGGAATTTTATATACCGGTATTAGCGGATTAATTGGGTTGTACACAATGAGTGATTTGCCCTTCTAATAGGTGTCAGAAACCCGCATGACGCGATAGCATCTAGTAGTAGAACCTCGATATAAAGCAACATTGGTGGAAAAAAACATACATGTGTCTATTACTGAGGTTTATTTAATATTGAGATCCACCTGAACGAAAAAATAAGTAATAATGAATATTCTTCCCCCCCCCCCCCCCCCCCCCCCCCCNCCGACCCCCCAGTTGCTGACAGAATCAAACCTCACCCACATCTCTTTTTTGGCAAATTACACCAGTGCAAGCAATACAGTGGTTACAACTGGCAGATGCACCTTTATGAAAAGATGAAATTCCAGGAACTCTCTGATTTCCCAGCCCTCTCAATGAAAATGGATTCTGTGAATGAAGTAAAACTCGGCATTAAACCAATTAGAGGATGTGATACACTGATGCAGTCTTTATTTGATTAAGCTATTGGCTTATTCAATATTATGAATACAGTGACAGTCAACCCTAATAAAAGAGCTAGACTGGTCAAAATTAGAGAATCTTATCCTAACCTGGAATAAAATATAAGATGTCATGCTTTTCTCTCTATCTAATAAGCCATTCATTTCTGCTTATGTGTAATTCTCTACTAAAACCTGACTTAGTTCACTCATAACTGGACAAAGCTGGTCTTCTATTAAGTGTTCAGTACCAACTTTTACCTTCTGAACTTTGAAGTTATCTGTTCATCTGCTAATAGTTCAAATACATACATAAAGACCACACAACATCTAAAGCTTCAAAACAACTTGCAAACTAGGTGTAATGTTTCTTTTTCATAACAAGGTTTTATTAACAAACTCAAAAATATCATAAGAAACAGAGTGGACTTTTTTTTTGTTGTTGTCTTACATCATCTTGCTTGATTATGAATAAACTAGCTAAGGTGTTCCAGCACTGCCAAGGAAGGGAAGGGGGAGAAAGGGATGACCACATTAAACTAAAAAGTTTTTTATTGTGTGTATACCTTTCAACCCCCTCTCCCTCCCTTTCCCTTCCAAATCCCTCCCATTCCCAGCATAACAACTGTAGTTCCAGCTAACCAATACTTCCACCATTTATTTTGATGACATCATCCGCTACAAAATTTTGTTTTGCCTCTGGATCGGGGTTACAAAATAACCCCCAAAGGTTTTTGTAAAATATGTTTCCCTTAATTCAACAATTCCTAATGGCAAAAATTGAAGGCCATTATGATGACAAATGGATCTTTTTGTACCCTCACGCCAAATTTGAAGTCTGTAGCTATGGCAGTTTATCCTGGAAAGTGACACATATTTCCAAGTTGACTAGTGTATGACAGATATGCCCTATACTGGAATTAATTTCCAGAAGATTTCAGTATATGCGCATAATTGATTCTTGTGGTAACATCAATGCAAAAGGCTGTGGATTTCTTTATAGCAGCTATTTTCCATGAGATTCCAGAGAGAAGTTATTCATTCAAGAAACTTAAACATGATTTTGTTACACAGGCAAATCCCAAGGGCTCATGAACTTCCTAGGTGTGCAAACCATTCCATATAACGAAACTTCCATCAAATTACAGAAAAGATACTGCTGTCTTGCTGGATGAAACAGAGCAGTACTCAGTCAGATGACAACTGGCACAATAGGCAAGTGGTCTTTAAGATGACATTTGGCGTGGGGATTGGAGCACCTATGGACATGTCCAGAGTGCAGTGAGGATGTTTCTGGTAACAAGTATCAAGTAACAAAAGCTGTTAGGTAAAAAGAAAGAAAAGTGAAGTAAATGATGATGTCTATATTTGAAAATCAATCCACCATATTTTCTTTGTCATCATCCTCAGGCCCATCCCCGCTCTCCTCTTTTGTTGTGTCAGTTGTGGTGTCTCCCTGCTGGGTACTGTCATCTCTTCCATCTTCCTCCTCCTCTTCTTCCTCATCTTCATCTCCTTCTCCTTCCTCCAGCAGGAACAGGCGAATCCTCCTCTGAGACCTCAGAAGCTAAATGTAGATGAGTAATGTTCAAAATGTGACCCAATTAAATAACTTTACTGTCTCATTGTGGACATCTTAAGTCAAAATATACATTGTAGACATCTTAAGTAAAAATAGTCTTCATCAGTAAGGTGACCTAGAGAGTTACGTTCAGAAGGTACTGGTCAAGCTACTAAGCATATAATATATTCTTTCTTAACTCTGTCTATGCAAGTGCTGCTCTCAAACAACATACCAGAATGAGGAAGGGCGTCTGTGAATTTCTCATGTAACAAAACAATCTTGAATTTGCATACCTTTCTTATCCTTTCTTCAAAGAGTTAATAAATGTATATCTGAAGATAATCACTTCCTTCGTTGATCTTAAACTGAAGAGTGTTGTACCAAAGTTTTGATCAGAGCAAAAGACATCACCATAATTTCTAACCATATAGGGTTAGATGAATTATGTGAAAAAGTATACACAACTGTAAATCTCAGCTCCGTTCCATACAAAATTACATTTCTTAATGAATTTCACATTGCCATCCGTAAGTGAAAACACTGTGGCATAAGAACACACAAATTACAACAGTAATAATACACTTTCCAAATATGACAATTGATCAGGAACGGGTTGGGGGAAGATATCTGGAGTCTAGATAGGCATTGTAACAGGCACTAATTTGTATCCATGATACTGTCTGCTTTTCATTTGGAGAGTGAAAAAAAAACATCATGCATAAGTTCCATTTTCATAGAAATTGTTACAACTATGTCTCGAAGCCTACATAAACAATGCATGGCAGGATGTATCAAATGCAGTGACTAGTAACAAAGCTCTCCTCCACTCGCCCCCCCCCCTCCCTCCAAAGCTGGCGTGGTTTTTAATGAGTTACTACCCTTGGCCTATAGTCGTTGGTTAAGGGGATAGAGGAAATTTTCCTGGAGTGTGCCCAATAACAACAACAACAGCAGCAGCAAAAGCAACAACAACAACAGCAACAACAACAACAACAAAACAGCAACAACAACGACAACCTCCTTAGGACGATGATGATGATGACAGCCTTACCATAGAGGCCGTGGTTCTGATGCCCCCCACGGCGATGGAATGGCCCATAACATTGTTCTGATAGTTGACACTTGCTCTGGACAGGAGGGGACCCACATCCAATGTTGGCCTAAGAAAACAAGGAAGAATTTTTTTAAAAAATATAAATACCTGTAGACTTTTAACATCTTTTCTTTATAACGTTGTTGTCATTATCATATTTGAGAGCTTACGCTTTCACGATGGAATCGCTTACTATCGTAAGAAATACATTAGTGCATCGGTGCTGAATGTACTCAAATCAGCGTTCAATATACAAAGGTAATATCGTCCTTATGATGGTAAGAGATTCGATCGTTAATGCGCAAGTTCTCAAATCACCCCATAGCGATCGGTTTCAAAAATGCCATAAATTTATTCCATACATTCCTTCTGCCCTGCCCCGTCAACACTGCAAGCAAAAGACCAACCTCAAAATCCAACAATAATTCGATACTACTACTTTGCCATCGCTATCGCTCAACCTATCTAAACCTGGTACCAAGGGTATGTATGGTCAATGACAAGGCTCAAAGGCAAGGCAAGTCTTTATATTTACCTACAGTAGTCCAAACATATAGAACATTAAACATTATATCTCATATCCATTAGCAGACATCATTGCCACCTCTCAAAAAAAAAAAAATTAAAAACTTGTAGCTCATTTTTATTCTCTAACTGTCTGAAAAAAACTAACAAATATAGTAGCTCATTCTATTGTCTAAAAATAAAAACTCATTCTATTGTTTATTATTATATACTAACGCATTTCTATTCTCTAAAAATAGTTGCTCATTTCTATCTGAGTTGAGTGAAGAATAGAAGTTGGGTGTCTCGCCCAAGGATTCCACGATGTAAACTGTTTGACTCCAAAGTCGAACCCACAAACTTCAGACTGAAAAAGTTTTGGGACTGTCAGAACAACAGCTCACGTGCTCCATAGCCAGGTTGCCTACTCCATCAGCTTAAAGTCACTACTACAAAGCGCAGCTGGTGTGGACGATAAATAGAAATAAATACATGGGGGTTTTTTTTATTTTTTGGTGTCGCCCGGCTACTCAGAATTTAGTCTAAAAATTATCATCATCCAAGCTCTTGCTCAGCCAGTGCGGTTTGTTCTATAAAACGACATAGTTTTTATGCGTATTTCCAGAGGTTGAGGAACTATAAAAGCAGAAAATTGACATTAATCTGTCGGCCATTTGAGAAGCTTGCACATTACAGATTTCTTACCATCGTAAAAATTGCATTAGTGCATCGATGCTGAATGCACTCTTGACAGTGTGCATCTTACGATGGCTAAAACATAGTGAATGCGCAAGTTCTCAATTTTCATAGAGCCCCGTAATAAAATGTCACGGACGATGTCACTTTATTTCAGATTCAGCCTAAACCAGGGCACTCCGAGAAAAGACTATTCACGTCTCTATGCTGATTCTACCAACTGTCATTCAAACATATTTCACTATGACAGTCAAAGAGTGTCCGTGCTGCTCAAAGTCGTGCTGGTGGTCACTGCTGACGTGACAAACACACAGATCTACCAGAAGAAAGAAAGAAAGAAAGAAAGAAAGAAAGAAAGAAAAGAAAGAAAAGAAAGAAAGAAAGAAAGAAAGAAAGAAAGAAAGAAAGAAAGAAAGAAAGAAAGAAAGAATGGGAGATCGAGTTGAGTGGTAGAAATGGCATAATAAGACTTCACTACCCACACTGCGGCTCTCAGCTCCAACTCGACAACACCTGTAAAATTATGACCCCCAGTATAATTCGACAAGTACACTGGGAAGTTAGCCACTTTCCGATCCACTTACTGGCGCACGCTCTTCCAGAGGCGTCATAAGCCTGCCCCATATTAGGGATTTAACACAGCGTACAGAGTAGGAGAATCTTCGCTGCTACGAGCAAAACAACTGAAAGTGTCCTGTGGCCGTATGTATAATCTATACGTTAATTAACGTATTAACGAATTGTGTTGACCACAGTGAATATTGTTATGAAATCTTTTGGTTAGGCCACTATAATTAAGTCTAATCCGGTTTGCTTGTGTAATTTCTGTGTAGAGTGTCGCCAATTTGTGAGTGTGTGACCTCCTGTCTCATGCTTTTATGTACTTTTTTGTACATTAAGTTTAAAATAAACTTATTAAACTTGTTGTTGTTAAACTACTGATGTTTTGGGAGTTTCCTGTGGTTAACGCATTGCGTTAACTAACGTATGGATTATGCATACAGCCACTGGAGAAGAAACCTCCTCATCAAACTTCTTCGACCCAACACTTTTTGACATCTTAAAGGGAAGGCGGAGGTGGGCACCCGGTTGGTTAAATGTTATTTTAACTGCCCATATACCGTCCAGTACGGTCTAGGCATGATTAATTACACATGTTAAACGTGTTTTATTTCCGGGAGAGAAATGAATGGTGCGAACTTCAGCTTTCCAAGTTCCGGACTGCATGTCCAGATGAATATAAGCTGTCAGCAGACCTTTTTTGTTATTTTGATCAATCAAAAAAAAAACAAAAACAAAACCTCAAGTAGATCCGATGCATAACCATATGTCGGGGATTGTTATTTATTTTTTGCGAAGTGTGGCGAAAGTAGGATGTGTTCAAGGTGGAACCATTCGCCAATCAGACAGTACTGTTGCGACAGCTAACGAAAGTACTGCATGCAAAGGTAGAGGTAAGGGCCTTCGTACTGCGGGATAATGTCCTAAAAATCACTGGTCTGCAGGCTTGAAAAGAGCAAATTAAAAATTCGATCGGTGAGCAGTTTGCGGATCTCGACTTATTTTCCACCTACACGATCTGTATACCACAATGTACCAACCCTGTGGATTCGCCCGCCATCTTATTATCCTTTATGAATGAACCTTGCAGTTATGTCTGACTTAACACTGGCAGTGTTTACTGAATTGGATTCCAAACAAACAAAAAAAAAATCATCAATCAATTAAGCTTAAGGTGATGTCTGTCGGCATCAGGCCATTCATCTAGAGCTCACTGCGGAAACCGATCTGCATTTAATACCAGTCTCAGTCATTGCTCTGCTGGCTTGAAAAGCGCGAATCCAAAATATGATCGGTCAGCAAGTTTGCAGATTTAAACATATTTCCCAACCCACGTGATCCTTTTACCTCAGTGTACCAAACATGTGGATTCGTCCGCCATTATAGCCTCCTACGTCTTTATGAATGAACCTGGCCCTCTTCAAAGGTGAAGGCCACAGTCATATTTCAGTGGCTTGGTGGTGTTGTAATGGCAATAAATGCCAAAAGTACGTCTTCCGTTGCACCTGCCGGTGCAATAAATCTTAATGTGCCTTAACTCAAAATTCATGACGCAACAAATTCGTATTCGCTTTAAAAAGGTTATCACTTCCTGCCTATGTGGTGAATAAGTTGACCATACTCTAATATATAATGCTTACAGTAGCTGCTGGTAGGCAGGACGGTTAAGATTATGTGATGTCAGAAAACAGGTACTATCTTCTAATGTATTTTTTTCACGCCACATACATCTCTTTTCGTACTTTGGGACCGAGATGAAGACAACAGAGAACATCCAGTTGAATTTCATGTTACAGGCAAGAGCATGGTACGGGTAGCGTTCTACCTAGTATCACGGAATTCTTATTGTACTAACACTATAGTCTGTATTAAACACCGAAGAAACGAACAAAAACGGACAATTATGTCGCCCCGCAGAAAGGAACATTTTCAACCTTAAAATAATTCAAGAACATGCCTAAATGTATGAAATGTATGCAATCTTTATGGGATTTCACCTCTCCTTTAACACAAGAGACCACACATGTGAATCACGTGTAGAAGTAAAGAGACAACCTCTGGATAAGGCGAGGATCACGTGGTCGCTGTCCACTATCGCACGCACACTCCTTATGAAATCATTAAAACTAATCATTTATTAATAGTATGAAGAACGAGAACGGACCTGACTCTAAAAGTAGAAACAATCCCTGTTCTCCCCTTCATTCCAACACTCCACGTGCCCCAACCCCAGAGAAATGATAATGCATTAACCACGTGCTGACGACCTGCCGTCGCATGGACATTTCTGTAGAAATGACATGCAGATTATTATTCATATGATATAAATGACCAGAGAACTGATTTAAAAACTGGCACCAGAATGTCCTCCAGGTGTGAGAGGGCTAGGGTCTGGGTCAAGGTTGCCACGTCTTGTCATACCGCTGCACATGTCCCATCCTTGTGTGAAGACGATGTCCTCCATCAACAGACATTTGGACATTGTCTAGTCTCCAGTCAATGAGCGATGGGCCGGGCAGTGGCAACGAGGTCAAAAGACATCTGTGACGTATCTTTGGGCATGTTCACAGGACGGGGCTCATCCTCTGACCCCGCTCACCCCGCCGGACAGTTGAGGTCAATGAGAAATTCTCGAACCCGAGACCTCGGCGATTTTCACTTTTCTCCTCTTCCTTCTACTGCTCATCTCGCCTCCGTCAGAGTCAGTGGTCAGCGACAGTCAAAGTCCCCAATGATCAGACACGTCAAAGGAAGAGGGGGTCATCCAGGCTTGACCCTCCATCATCCTCGGGTTCACAACACGACGGTCCGCCTGGACTTCGTGGACAATACGAAGATTCCCGAGCCATTAAGAAGGGCCGGACATTAGCTGTGACCCTAACTGACCCCGCTCGAGCCTGGACATAAAAGACCTGGGCTGAGAAGGTGACCAACAGTGACCACTGGTCAGTGCACATCATTGTCCAAGCGCCGCGATTTAAGGATATGCTCTGTGCGTCATGGTGAAATGTCAATGAGTTGAAAGGGAAGATGCTTGGGTAGAGCTGGCCTGCTGGACAATGGTCAAGAGAAGGATGTGTGACCTGGGGTGGACAATTGTTCCTGTGTAAATATCAAGTGTCTCTTTTCATTTTTACCACTGGTTTCATCTTTTCACCATTTTGACACCATCGAGAGAGGTAATTACGGTTCAAAATTAAGCTCATGACTTGTGCAAGGACTTGGGGTGTGAGACCTTCATCTCTTTCGGTCTTCTTCATTCACAACTTCCGCAACCACAACTTTACAAGACTGTTACTATTGCCATCTGTACTATCATTACCGTACTACTGCTGCTGATACTATTACGTGCACAACTACAAGTACCACTATAGCCACTGCGACACCCCTTAATTGTGACACCTCAGCAGAGAGCTGCCAATGTCCAGGGACGTACATGATGAATATAATAATATTATATAACAATTATACAGCAGTCCGTATTCTGAAAAATGTTGCGAAAAAGTGCACTGCTATTACGCAGAGTAAACCATACTACTACCACACCTACTTATTATATTGCCATTTACACTACTGCCACTTTTATTTCCACTTCTTCTCCAACTTACTGTTCCTTTTACCACTGCTACTACTACTATTTCTACCATCATTATCATCATCACTACTACTTTTTCTACCGCTACTACTTCTAGTACTGCTACCATCATTACCACCATCTCTATTACTATTTCCTATACTACTACTACAACCACTACTGCCTTCTACTACCACTAGCTACAGGCAGTATAGTACACACAGGCAAAAGTGAACCCTACTTTTTCGCCATTACATTTAAAGTTTTTTTTAAGATAACTGTGAAAACTTTTCAGAATATGCAGCCAAACCACTGATACCGGTACCTTGAAAATGTCATCAAATTCCACTCACCCTACTTAACATGGTAAGCAGTCAACTTTGACATAGGCCTATAATTATAATCATAACAAAAACTGCATTTCAGATTTGCGGTCTGGTTTTTTGGCTCAAAAACATAACTCTGACTACCAGTATGAAGCACTTTTTCTATTCACATTCACCACTCCCGTCTTCTAACCAACAATCATTTTCTTGGTGGGACAAAAGGTCAAACTATAAAACCACCAGATCGCTATCGAGTCGCGTGTCCGGGTAACAATCTAGGCAATAGTATTCACAATGTTTGATTACAGGTCCTGTATTTAGGGGTCAATTCAGTACATAGTTCTAAAAAACTTCTGAATTAACACCAATGGTATTTACTGAACTGATATCCAGGCAAAAAAACAAACAACCAAAAGCATCAATCGATTCGGCTTAAGTTACATCAATCGCTATCATGCCATCAATCCAGAGCTCACTGCCGAAACCGATCTGAAGTAATACAGTACCAGTCTCGAGTCATTTTAACGTCACTTAAAAGCACAACTGTTTATGGAGTACCTATCCGACTGACAGTATCACCTACTCTGAAGTGCTTACCAGTCAGGTACAGAATTCATTTTGATTATATCTATGGTGCCATACATCATGTACGCTTGTACTATATATAGTGACAACACAATCAACCGTAGGACCAAAGTTCTAAGGATGTATTACAGAGGTATTGTGTTATCCAGAGTGCTCTTTATAAGGAACGAAGAACTTGGAATTGCTGAATCGGGAAGTGGTAAGCAGGAATTTGTGTTAAGCAATGGTTGTGTTAAAAGAGTCCACTATAATATGTAGTGTGTGTATGTGTGTGTATATATATGCGCGCATGCATGCGTGTCCACGTGGACGTAAGCTAGTATGATAATGTGGACTTCATTTAAAGCGCTTGGAGCTTCTCGGAAGTTAAGCCCCATATAAAAAATTAAAAAAAATACATTATGACCACAGGTTCTTGAGAATCAACTACCCAATAAATATTCGCACATTCGGAAAACCCTCTGTTTTTTACTTCCCTTTTATTTTCTATAGGAAATTTATACTTGAGCTCCATTACCTCACAAACTTCAGAATACAGACTTTTATTTTTGGACATCCATGTTCGTGATGTCATAGGTAAACATATTCTTTATTTTCTGTCAAAGTCAGTGGCGACTGGTAATATAAAAAATATATTGTACAGTACAAACTTCAGTGTAGGAATGAAGATGCCCCTCGCACCTGGCAATAGGATATGCAGTTCTAAATACTGTAGTCCATATAAAATCTGTAAACTGGCCAAGAGGAGAGCAAAAAGGATTGACTTTTCTTAGATAGACGCAAATACTTTTGCAGATTCAGAACAGGGAAAAAGGGAGGGGGCGGCCATTACTTAAGAGTAAACTATGTGGCTATTGCTAAATAAATGAGGTTATACTATTTATTCTATGCAAGAGTCTAAAATCTCAGATAATATATTTTTTTCTGCCAAAGGTCTCAAAATGTAATTGGTCTTAGGGCATTTTTCCATATCTCAAAATTTGTTTGAGGAAGAGTCAAATAATAATTAGTAAATATTCTTGCTGGGGACAGCTCATATGTCAGTGAGGGATGTTTACATACCCCCCCCCCCCNCCCGATGATGAAACAACAACAACAACAACAATAACAAAAACAAAAACAACAACAAACTTGGCATCTTCACACCTGCAGGCAACCACAAACACAGACACAAAGTCAATGTACTCACACAGGGAAATTCTGGCCGAATATGTCCGGATGTGACTCCTCGAAGTGGAACCCTCCGATGGAAGACAGAGAGAGCTGGACCAGAAGAGTTATCTCCTCCTCCACGTCCTCCTTCAGCATCAAGGTCAAGGTCTGGCTGTTGAAAACGGCAAAGTCCAGGAACAGGTGGCGCTCACATGGCGGTCTGTGAGGAATAAACAAATAATGATGACGGGGATTAATTGCGTTGATGTATGCCTCTCATTGCAGCATAGATACAGCTTATGAACTGACATATGGGTGAAAAGGGAGACAGACCATTCCTAATAAGTCTGCTTCAATGAGCCTCACTTCAGATTTAAGCAAAACAGCCGTGTGATTGCGTCTTCACATCTCACTTCCTAAAGTCAAAAATGTACCAGCCAGTAAAAGCGAATGTAACTCACTATATCAACCAGTCATATTCCGCTGATAATGGAAAAGGAGAAAGTGGAAGAAATGATTGCTGGGCTTGTAGCTTACAATGCCCGGATAATTGCGAATGCGTACTAATTAAGAGTGGTCTATCAGAATGACAGAAAGTCTGTAACATGATTGTGAATGAATGAGCTCCACCTATTCTGCTCCATGCTGTTACTGTTGAACGAAAATAGTGGGTCAACGGGAACAGGGAGAGCCGTATGCGCAGAGAGAGAGAGAGAGAGAGAGAGAGAGAGAGAGAAAAGAGAGAGAGAGTGAGTGAGTGAGTGAGTGAGTGAGTGAGTGAGTGAGTGAGTGAGTGAGTGAGTCAGCCAGCCAGTGAGTGAGTCAGCCACCCAGCCAGTCAGTCAGTTAGTCAGTCAGTCAGTCAGTCAGTGTGAAAGTGAGTGAGAGAGGGAGAGAAAGAGATATTCAATACAAAGATAGCATACTTGCTATAAAATCTTTATAAAAGTTATCCATGACATTACTACCATTAATCTTTCCGATGACAATTACATAATAAACATCGTCACGCAATAAATTCTTGTCGCGGGAAATTTGTCAGATGTTTGATATGTTTACAGCCTGGTCGATGCACAGGACAGCAGTTCCATGCAAGTTATGACCACCAACCAGTTGTTCTAACGTTTCATGATCTTAAATGACAACTAGCCATGTTTGCTGGTTCCATATTTTTCAGACATGAAAAAAACAAAAAAAAACTGATCACGATTTTCCATGAGTTCACCCGATTATCCTAGTCTGTGGCACCTCACATGACTGATACTATAAAGAGAGAGACTTATGCAGCAGATCATGCAGCATATATACTAATTGCTCCGTCACCGTTAAACAAACGATGAGAGCTAGGCAAAGGAAGTACTGACAGAGACAGAAAATTAAGAGAATGGACGCTACAGAGATTTTCACAGAATACTGTGTATAGGAGATTGGAACCGCTGAACAGGTTACAGGGAGAACAAATTTAGAGAAACAGATAAGCGTTATGGGGATGTCTTACATAGCAATGTTATACATAATCTTGAATCACCTGAGTGCTGTCATTGCTATTGTCTGCACTGCAGAGCAAATAAGAAAGAAACAGATAAGCGTTATGGGGATGTCTTACATAGCAATGTTAAACATACTGTATCTCGAATCACCTGAGTGCTGTCATTGCTATTGTCTGCACTGCAGAGCAAATGAGAAAGAAAATCAGTGTCAGAGTGAGAGAGAGAAATATATTATTACATGTATATAGACACACAGACACAGAGAGAGCGAGAGTGCGTGAGTGGATGGGTGGGTGGTGCGTGGGTGAGTGAGTGAGTGAGTGAGTGAGTGAGTGAGTGAGTGAGTGAGTGAGAGGGAAAGGTCGAAACAGTGAATGATTAAACAAGAGGGAAAGGTCGAACCAAGAAGGCATGACAATGTGATTAGGAAAGAAACTGGAGTCCAGATACAAAAACCCAGTAAAAGCCAAATTTCCTTGAAAAAATATTATTCCTGCACTGCCGCGCTGCTGTCGCCAAGTGCAAGACTAGTCGTCATCAAAGACTGTGCACCTGTATGCATTACTGTTGAAACACGCCGACTAGAAACTGATCCTATTAAAACAAGGCGTCTGTCATAGCCAGACCCAGGCGTCCAAGCAAGAGTACCTTTAAGAAAAATACTCATCTTCCCTTTTTCTTGGGGTCAGTTTTTGAGGGCGTGTGCTATGCAAATCCCTAGGATAATCCGACACCCGTTACAAAACAAGGGACCCCAAATCAACAAGCAACGAGAGCCTTTTTATCTCATTATTCTGACAATGGTAGTCTCATTACAGCCCTGGGTTCGTGTGATGAGGCCCTAAATGGACCCACACTGACTGCAGGGTCGGGGTGGCCTGGTCTGTGGAGTGTTGTCCGAGTGTCCAGTTTCCACGATGACCACGAGAATAAACATGACACGGGGCCGCTGGAGGATGACCTCACAGCTGTCATAATCGTCCCAGCGCCTCCGAGGGCCGACAGTGCGGGGCCGACATGGTGGGAGGGATTGAAAGGAGCGTACCAAGGAAAGGCGGAGGATGTGAATGATCCGTGATGAAAAATGCCAGGACTGGACGGAAGCTCGATGACGTCAGGTCAATTACTCAGGAATGCCCCACTCCACAAATACAATTACAGCTATTAAGCTGTTGTTAACAAGTACAAATATAATTGGAAGACGACAATAGCGAGAGTCGATGTTTCGCAGCTATCAAAATACGGGGAAATGGTAAATGCCAGAAGGTTTACATACCTGTGGTACCAAGGGGAAACAGGGAAAGACAGAGTTAAGAATGCGAAGGTGTGACGGGAAGTAAAGAATGAGCACAGACCGCGGAACTGAATCAAGAGTGGAAGTGGTTGGGATTTAGAGATGGGGGATCGGGGTGGGTAATAGACGGACAAACTAGATACGATGATGGCAATGATGATGATGGTGATAAAGGATCCTCAGAGCAGCACTATCGAACAAAAGCAGAACAGCTTCTGACCGTCCAAAATGCAACCTTTCTGACTACTGGTGAGTGATGACACAGTTCTATAATAACATAACCTATTACAATGCGGAATTTCGCTGAATGACAAGAGAGGAATATGTTTTCACCATAATAATGTCTAACGATCGTCTTAAGACCAGAATACAAACGCACATGACGTTTTTCTTGTCATTTCTTGTCGTAATCTTTATTCCCCATGACATCTTACGGTGAGTAATGTCGTTGAAACCAATACCATGGTGAAAAGCGAAATCTCTCTGAAAAATACTGAAAATATCAGTTGTTAGACGATCGAGATGAGAATATGAAGGCAGGGCGGGCAGCATACCATGACATTCTTCAGTTTTATCTGCACTCTGCATATCACCCAGCAGATTACATCTGGTGACAAATGTTATTAATATGAGGCGTTAGGTCTTGAAGGGTGAGTTTGTTGAGAGATTTGCAGTTGGACATTATAAGTCCAATTGACATGGGAGGTGTTAAGGGGATGGGAGGTGGGTCTAACATAACACGAGTGGGCTTTTTCAATCAATGGATCGATCGGTCGGTTAAAGATTAAAAGATCATCGATGGTGGATTACCAGTGTTCCAGAAGTCAATAACATTTTGCGGCTTTCGATTCAAGGTTGATCAGCAGACAGATTCCAATCGATTTCTTTGATCCTTCCCAAACAAGGAGCCAAATCAGCTGCTGGCATGCTGACAGTATATTTCTGCAGGCACAATCACATGATTCCAAATGCACGTCCAGATTAATTAGGTTGTAGTGACAACAATATGTACGTGCGTGCGTGCGTGTCTGTCTGTCTGTCTGTCTGTCTGTCTGTCTGTCTGTCTGTCTGTCTGTCTGTCTGACTGACTGACTGACTGACTGACTGACTGACTGACTGACTGATTATGGACACCTATTCTACGCCGAACAGACACTGACGCTAAATCTGCGCTATAGCATTTCGTGCAGACTGACGTTTCCCGCCGACTTTTACGCAGACCGGTTTCGAAATTTATCGCTTCCAAAATTGCGTGCCACGCCCCAAATCCATTCTGACTACAGATGGTTAAATGCTGCTACATCGCTATAGTTGTTGTGCTGCTACATCGCTATAGTTGTTGTGCACGAGTATAACTTTTGCCCTCCAAAAGGTTTTATTTTTCCCGCCTCTCACCCAGGTTCAGGTCTTTTACTTTACGATTTTTCAGTGCCAGGAGTTAAGGTTATTACCTCTCTACAATACTATGTTTTTCATTTTAAGTACTAACATGGGTGTAAACGCCGGGAGGCCAATATCAGAATGATTCTAAGCGTGAAAACAGAAATCATTCTCCTCATCCTGTTTCCTTGTGTAATTATGACTAAAATCCGGGTATTACCATCCTTTTGTTCTTTCGTTACCATTACCTGCAACTATTGCAATTGGAGAGGAAGGAACGCGGGGGGCGGGGGGCGAAAGAGAACTTCAACTTGACTGCTAAAGTTATGCAAAAACGCCTTGGAGAAGTAAGACGCAGGGTTCTTTATCTCTACATCTTGTGACTCCCCATCCCTTCAAGGCGTTAGGGCCCTAGACTTCAATACATAGGTCCGTTTCAAACAGACATCGCCGCCCCTGGAAGGCGTCTTATCGGCAGCGGTCCTAGAGAGCGGCCACGCAGGTCAAGAGACGCAAACTAAATATTGACGCTTTTCATCTGAGTCTTAACGCTTCCACTTGGGCGCGCGGCGACTCCCGGCCTCGCTTATCTAAGAGGACTATAGTTTTTTAGCTTCATTTAAATACAGCTGCCGTATATTGCATAACTTGATAAAAACCATAGACAAGCAAGCCAGTTAAAAAAAAAAAGTTTTTTTATTCCTGGATAAAAAAACAATGACCGATATTTGTTCTGCAACCAGCGATGCAGTCGGACACTCAGAAAAACTAAAGTCGGGCTTAAGCGGACGCCACTAACTGTGACTAAACAAAGGACGGATATAAAGATGTAAGCCATGCTCTCAAAAGTAAAAAATGTTATGAAAGATCTATATCATTCTTTCTTTGTTATGTCACAGGATCATACACGTGCCAGAGACACGGCTGCTTTAAAAGCGAGCGCCCCCCCCNCCCCCACCCCAAAGAAAAAACCGGCTCAACAAGCAAATATCAGACCCCTGCTGTGCGCGCAACAAGTAGGCTTTGTCACATTAAGGACGAAGTATCTCTCCAACTTCGAGCCAATGCAGCTAAATTAAAAACTTGAAAACAACCCCGTAATTACTCGTGATTAGTTGCCTAGGGTGGCTGCGGGGTAGAGAGTTTATATCTTGATATCAGTGTGTCCGGTTCCAATCCTGCTGAAGGACTGGACACGACAGGCTCAACAAGCACCTGCATAAGATAGGCATAAGCAGCTCAGCCCTCTGCCAATGCCTGCAGGGAGACCAAACATCACAACATGCTTTGCAGGCCTGTCCTCTCCTGGCAGAATTAAGAGAACAGTTATGGCCAGTATCAGTTGACTATAAAACGAGACTATGGGGGAACTGCAAAGATCTGCGGCTGACCATCCAATTCATGGCCCATAGCGGTCTGCTAGCATGAACAGGGAAGGTTGGAAGAAGAAGAAGAAGAAGAAGAAGAAGAAGAAGAAGAAGAAAAAGAAGAAGAAGAAGAAGAAGAAAAAGAAGAGGAAGAAGAAAAAGAAGAAGAAGAAGATGAAGATGAAGAAGATGAAGAAGAAGATGAAGAAGAAGAAGAAGATGAAGAAGAAGAAGAAGAAGAAGATGAAGAAGAAGAAGATGAGGAAGAAGAAGAAAAATCCTGCTGATGGCAGCCCNCTAGCATGAACAGGGAAGGCTGGAAGAAGAAGAAGAAGAAGAAGAAGAAGAAGAGGAAGAAGAAAAAGAAGAAGAAGAAGAACAAGAACAAGAAGAAGATGAAGAAGAAGATGAAGAAGAAGAAGAAGAAGAAGAAGAAGAAGAAGAAGATGAGGAAGAAGAAGAAAAATCCTGCTGATGGCAGCCCGTTTCTCCTTTGGCATTTTTCACGCAATTTAAAAGGGACCCTCTAGTGGGCAGCATAACGGAGGCTCAAGTCTTGCCTGTGATATAGTCATTACTGTATTGAAACGGGACTTTAAAACTTGAAACGAACAACGAATAAACAAACAAACAAACAAAACGTGAAGACTTCACAGTTCCCTCACGAGTACTATCATATTGGTTAAAGACCAGACACACACACACAAAAAAAAGAAAGCAAAATACACTACTTATACTTTAAACGATAGTTCCTTTTCCTTGCATTAATACATATACATGAAGTCTATACATGTAGACACTGTCATAAATCTCATGGAGTACCATCTGTGAGACAATTGTTAAGACAATATGTGTTTCTTTGAACACTTGAGTAAAGTTTTCTAGAAGTCAACAGGCCGATTTACAACCGCTACGACTGTGGACAGTATATCTATTTTCTAACGAATTCTATGCACTAAACATGTAATCATAAAACTTATGGAGTGCAATCTGGGAGACAATTGTCTAAAAAAAATATGTGTTTCTTTGAACACTTGAGTAAAGTTGTCTAGCTTAGAACAGGCCGATTTACAACCACTTCGCCTGCGCATAATCTGTGCATAATATATCTCTAGATTTTCATAAGGAATTCAGTGCACTCATAATCACTGTTCTTTTCATCTAGCCCCCACCCAGCCTTAACCCCATCGTGCAAATTTAATTGAGGTTGTGCATATACCGATAGGGGTTGATTATCTAAGTCTCTCTTCCCAATAC
>JAWQUT010000044.1:47959-52959 GCA_033807755.1 Ellobium chinense
CACCCCACCCACGCCTAACACACACACAAACCTCTCCTTTATTTCCTTCTTTCTTTTCTATCCCTTTGTAATCTTCAAACAAATCTTGATCTTCAACGAAATGCGCGGGAATGCATGATAACATGCCCTGAAAGATGAATGATGCAAGAGAACATGTCAAGCCTGAGTAACAGTAAACATCCACAGCCTGAACAATCATAAACATCTGCCTTATTATTTCGTTGACGGAAATTCCCATCCGCCTACTTCACCGTTGCATAATCGCTATGTCATGCAGGGACTGGCGGGTTCATATCTCACGGATGGAAATAAAATCCCTATAATTACATGGATAAGCGTGTATTTTTGCTCTCGAAAAGTCAGCCGAGAATTTAACTTACGCAACAAGTATAGAAAAGACCTCAGCGTAGGAACTCTCCTGAAACATATTGATGTGCTCCTTGACTGAGCTATCAGATGTCACCGCGTTTCATAAAGGTACCGAGAAATTCAAAAGGCACGTTGCAACATTAAAAAAAAAAATGTCCTTAATGCCTTGGGACAACAAGCTTGCCCCTCTAGGGAGAGAATAACCACTGTTGTGTGTGTGTGTGTGTGTGTGTGTGTGTGTGTGTGTGTGTGTGTGTGTGTGTGTGTGTGNGTGTGTGTGTGTGTGTGCGTGCGTGCGCGCGTGCCCAGCAACAGACAAGTACAATATATCGTTAAGCTCTTCGAACTGAGCATGAAATGAATAGTACAAAGACCCATATTGGAGGTGAAGAGAACAGTCATACTGTTCAACAAAAAGGCAACCTAGACAGAATGGATGATCTTCATGATAGTAAAGTTCCCCATGTTTTGTTTTTCACAATCAGCTGACGCTGCAATCGCTAACTAAAATTGTGATTGCTGAGATAAATATGCACTTTTTCCTTTTTTTGGCCATATCCTCCAAAACCTTTCATTTCGGAGCCAATTTGACAGCTAGACTATCTCAAAAAGGTAAAACTTATGGTTAAAAGTGTAGACGCCTGTTACACATTTCTTCCATGGTGCATCCTACCGCAACTTACTAAGCCTACAGCCTTTTGCTGAGCGCAGAATAACAAACGATGGAATGCAATGTCTTTTCAAATGTTAAGCAGTCAAAACATCCCCTGCGCCATTCACAGTAAGTCTTACACTAATTGGGGCATGGCGCTACTGTTATTGAGCCGTGCCCTTGCAAGTTCGGATTATGGACTGTTTTGAAAAGGACATAAAATGCAGCGATGTGCACTTGTATGCAAATTTGATATATCCCAGGGGAGGGTATGCATGGCTGCGTGATTTCAAAATGGCAGAGAGAGGAAACGGATAAAGATCTACATTAGTATGCAGAGTTTTTTCCTTTTTTTTTTTTGACGAAGAAGAAGAAGAAAAAAGAAGGGGGGCGACAGCCGGAGACAGGGAGTCTAAAGAAGGAACATCTGCGTTTGGGCAAAAATAAAAGTTTTCTCTGTGTAATACATGTACTTTTGATACAGCAGGACTTCACCACCATCATTTCCGTTTACTCCACAAATGAAAGTACTTTTTAAACTAAACTGCTGCCCACTTCAAACTTTTCTTAGTTGAAGTTTACCCTCCGATTCCGACGCGTCACAAACTGAAACAACGGGTTTATTCTCTGAAATTTTGAATTTGTATATCTTAAAAGACGAGAACTTGATTTCTTTCAGTTCAGCTCTTTCTGCCTTGTGTATCATGTTCTGATTGTTTGTGGCAGCACTGACTAAACCGTCGTTAATTTAGCTTCGTGTGTGTGTGTGTGTGTGTGTGTGTGTGTGTGTGTGTGTGTGTGTGTNGTGTGTGTGTGTGTGTGTGTGTGTGTGTGTGTGTGCGCGCGCGCGCGTGCGTGTCTATGTGCTTGTGTGCATGTGTGTATGCGTGCGTGCGCACGGGCTTCACGGTGCGTACCGCTTTCGAGTCTAGTTTTGTTCCGTCGGTATGGTGCTTTACTGACATTAATCTTCTAGTAGATTGCAGCACTATTGCATCACACCGAAGACTTCTTTCCTTCAGTGTTGTGAAACTACCCACATTAACAAACACTTTCTCACGTCAGCCACACAAAGGGCCGGGAATACATCTGTGAGAGAAAGTGGCTATCAAACAGCCGGTCCAATATTTACTCTGGGACTCTTAAAAAGTATTCTTTACTGACAAGCAGCTTTCGTGGACGGGTGGCGGTGCAAGATCCAACTTTTGTATTCTTTAAAAAAAAAAAATTACTTCCCGCGTCATGACAAAATAAATCGATCCGAATTCACCGCTTCCCTGCCGGTTCACTTCCGGTGTCTGTGCACTCGCTCAATTCTGTTATCAGATTCAGTGTGAGTCGCTAGTTTGCTCCATTATTATAAATTCACACTACTGCATGGCAATCCCTTTCACAGAACAGATGCTGTTGCTAGTACATATTAAAACATATAATTTTTGAGTGGAATAATCAGTAATCCACACGTTATGTCATGTTTAAGTTTTGTCGTTCAGCGCCAATCAAATAAAATGATTTCAGCTTGCCATTGCCTGGGCCTCATACATATCTAAAGGAGCCAGGACTTCAAGACCAACTTGAATATGAAGTACAAGCCGATAATGACCATTCCATTTATTAGTAAGGAAACATGTCTTCATACAGCATTCCATTTTTTTAAAAGAAAAATTATTTTTGTTTATTTTGAATGTGTGAAATGATAATTATCTCTAGCACTATCTGGATTCCTAGAGCAAAATTGGCAAATATTCACTGTGCCAGAACGCCGCAACCAAAAAACAAAACAACAACAAAAATCTGATAGAACAGAAACACCCAAGATAATTATCTGGTCTCAGCGCAACCCTAGAACGGTGACTGACCAGTCGTGTGTGGAAAGAACTTAACACCACAGCAGACAACGCATCCAGTGTCCAAACCAAATGTGTTAAACTGCGTTACCCTGGAAATCCTAACATAATAGTAAACAAAACAAGGCTAATGACAAGTATTATAGATCAACAGACCGCACTAATAAATGACTAAACTAACAAGGTACCACATACGTTATCACACTCCTACAGTAGCACTGTAAGTTACTAACGATTTGGCAAAGTTTTGTACATTGACTATCTGCTATTTCAAATCAGATAGGTGCTCCAGTCATTCTTATAATAATTGTATTCACTGTACCTTTAACAAGATCAACGCTCCAAAATGTTTCATATTCCTTTTGTTATGCATAAATACTTTTCAATGAGGAGTCTACAGAAACGTTATCGTCACTGTCATTGTCATACCGTAATATTATGACGTCAAATGTCAGACACAAGTGCCGATATAATTTATAACATCGCACATTTCAATCCTCACTAACTGCCTGTATATTTTCCACCAAAGCCTGGTAAACAAGACACAACTGACAAGCTTGTACAAAAATGATGAATCTACTCATAGATTTATTGCATATTTAGCATGCAAAGATCTGAAGGAGGTACAGACAGCTAGGGGCTGGTGGTTATTAATTGCTGTTTCAAGCGGACGTTTATTGAACGATTTGTCTTCGTATGGACGTAAATAAAACGCGTCTTGTTTCAGCTACGATGCCTCTAAAGGGTACAAAACTAAATCTGTCACGCTTTCTCATGAATCAGCTCGTTTTGGACGTCAAAAAATGTGAAAGTTGAGGGGGGTCTAAGACAGGGCAATCAGAGGTAGAAGGAGGATTGTTGAAGTTTTACTGCTGACTTTACCGTCATTCCAGGATAAGGCAGGTCACAGGAGATAGAACAGGTACAAGGGAATATGTATTCGAGTGTTTTCATTTTTCAGTTATTGAGAGATTAGTTCATGATAACGGGAGAAAGAGGTGGAAACGCTGCTGAGGCAGCAGATCCAACAACTGATAGCATTATCATTAATGTTGAAGATGCAGTAAGTTGGGATGACTTTAAGGAGTGCAGCTGACATGTAATGTTACATCCCCCTGATGCGTTGTCTCGTCGTTTATTGTGTATCCTCATGTGCCAATGCAGAGTAGCTGTGGGCCGAGTCGTCTCGGATAATTGTTTCTGTTAATCTATTAATTGGTAAGATGGAATTGTTTCGTCATTGTCTTATGAATCCTGACATGAAGTCACTGCCTAACAATGCAAATTCCTTGTGGGTATACTAAGAAAAAGGTTCTCAAATTCTATTGTTAAAAGTAATGACTTTGCAAACTATACACATATCCTTTAAATGATTCTTCTAAAATGTGAGATATTGTGGAAATTTATAATATTGCAACTGTTGTCCAGAGAAATGTGATTTGAATTATTTAAACACAAAAAAAAACCTAAAAAAAAAAATTCAGTTTCCAGGCTCTTGAAATCTACCGTTCAATTAGTATGCATTTATTGGTGGTATCATTTAACCTAAAATGTAACTGTAAGATGGCCAAAGTAATGTTAACCGACCATATATGAATCAAACTGGATACACAACAGCAAGTTTCTTTTTTGTTTAATCGGGAATGTTTCTGTTGTCCATATAAACGATCTCAATTTGTCACTTAACACACACATCCTGCCGTCATTTTTCATCTACATTACAGCAGCAAGTGGATATAAACAACAGGGTAGCCCCCATTTCGCCATAGCTTTGATCATGCAGGCGTGAACCGAATGCAGTTTTTTGGCTGTTGCGAAATTAATTTTCGCCATTCCGCTGCTCCATTATCACGGCAATTATCTACGAGTGTAAAATTATCATTCTAATTATGATTACTATCTTGTTTATCATTGCGATGTTCATTATCGTCATTTTCGTTGCTGCTGTTGTTGTCAGTGATATCAGTCATGCTGGATCCGTGGATGTTGCCGTGGGCAACACCATCACTACATGAAGTATAAAGCCACTTTATACTATTGGGTCAATGATTACAAAATCATCTTTTAAGACAGTTGCACAGAACTGTCTGCAAATGCAATACGTACAGAGTGAGACGTCGCGACCTCAAAGT
>JAWQUT010000044.1:55459-85866 GCA_033807755.1 Ellobium chinense
GAAAGAAAGGCCTTTCAACGCATGTCCAACAACTGAGAGAAAAGGACTGTATGAGAATGGCGCTCAAAAACGAATCGACCCAATGACAATTTTCAGCGTAACCCTCTAAACTGCACTGACATGCATCAGGCACCTTGCGAGGCCGTCACACTCCTTTGTGTAACCACTGCAAAGGGAACAATCATGTGCCGGCATTATAAAAGGAAACGATAAACAGCGGCAAGCAAGCACAACATTTCTAGATGATACCGTCTACACTCTACCGTAACACATGAGGCACCGCAAGAAGTGTGGCAAAGGACCGCTTTTAATTAGGTGATACTGCAGGTGACAAATTGTCTCGATTACCTGTTCAAGAATATTTTTGTAAAATTATTAGTACCAAAGAAATTTTGTGACTGACAGGACTATCTTTTCGTGAATAAAGTCGCAGAGAAATGAACGATAGTTTGATACTGTAATGGAAAAAAAAAACAACTAAAAAACCATCCTGTTCATTGTCGGTCGTTGACCGCTACAGTGATGGCCGTCCACTGCGGTCACTCCCTAGATGGCAGCTGCTGCTGAGAAAAATGTCGTATTAAAGTAAACCCTACCCTCCGGTCTGTCCATCAACCACAGAAGATGAGAAAAACCAGGCCACAAAACAGACATAACAGCTGTTTATTTAGCTCAGTCTCATGAGATTAATCAGCGAGAACACAGTGTCCACACTGGCTGACCAAATACCCAAATATTTTCCTGTGTGCACAAAGCTTGTTTAAAAAGTATTATATCTTGTTAAACTAACAGAGGAAAGAGTTTCAACGGACCGGACGTTTGGAGAATGAACAGTGTTTTTTTTTCCTTTTTGCCTGAGACAGAGATGAAGGTAGAACAGCCTTTCTGTGATGTCCTTCAAGTGATTTTTTGTTCTTGAATCTAATTGTGACCTTTTTTTTTTAATTAAAAAAAACTTATCTCTCTTTTACATCGTCAGCAAGAACTTGGTAGTCCACCGACCCGAAGTAAGCTGTTTCAGTGGATAAGTTAAAGAATTTAATATGCTCTTGATAAGTTAGGAATATACGTATTCCTCGCCCCTCCTTCTCTCCTTCTCCACCAAATATTTTAGATGCCCCGCGGAATTACGGAGTCGGCGCAGTGCCTTTACGACTTTACAATTCGAACTTTACAGAAATACCATGAAAATGCTTTTTCAATCTCTCATGATCATAAGAATACCTTACTATCTTTTGTGTTCCATCCCTCTCCAATCATCACCACCAAAGAGTTACTAGCTTTTGTTTATCTACCTGATGACCAAGACACGCCTGACATTCTCTTTCCTCCTTTTCTTCCTTTCTACAAGTCTTTTGTTTTATGTTCTTCTCCACTCTTTTTTTCCTCGTTCAATTCATGCAAATGTGCGTGTAATAGGAGCACACTGTAAAGATACAATGGTACTTGCCATGTTAGAAAATATCAAGTTACATGGTACCTCTACCTGATATAGCTGAGAAGCAGGGTTCATGGAATGTCCATATTATGTTGACCCAAGACAAACGCTTCATTTGGAATCACGTGTTGTAAAATCTCGTACCAGGACTAACTGCTATTTTTTTAGCTTCTCTTTTCTTTTCTCTCCAAGCACATGCTCTGTTATACGTAAATTCAACAGATCTCATGAACTCGAAATATAAGGGCCAGTCAACAATCAAAGCTCTGTGATTAGTGTTCGAGTTAATGAGTAAAGTTTGTAAGAAATAAAAGACTTTAGACCGAAGCATCACAAACGTTATTTCCAGTACATGAGCTCGACTCGTGAGGTCTGAAAAGACTGGAGATAATGTGTAGACAAAACTCTGATATGTCGCTCTACGCAATAAAAAAGGTCTTTTCTTTCTTTCTCTCTCTCTCTCCCTCTCTCCCATTCCCTCTCTCTCTCTCTCTCTCTCTCTCTCTCTCTCTCTCTCTCTCAGAGTTCAATCGAAAATTAATTTAACTTATTCAGAAGAAGCCCAGAAAGGAATCCTGTGTTAACAGACCAAAGTTGACAAAACTTAAGACATTTCCTTTGCAAACATTCCTGTTAAATATCATCCCTCTGCTTCATCTCCACTCAATCTTCAGTACTTAAAACACATAAATATTGCGTCCGTCCTGGCTAAACCCTGACAAGACAGGAATAGGTGAAGTGCGAGTGAATAATAAATTCTATCTATACTTGAGCTGGGTGAGAGGGTGCTCGAGTGCTCAGGACGAGTTGGCAAAATTTACACATTTCATTTGTAAACAGGTGCCTTTAAATCTCAGTCCAAGTACTGTTTATTGAGTGCAGCTGTTGCCGCTCAAATAAGAGCTTCAAAATCAAAACGACAGCTCCAAGAGCAAACGAAACGTCATTTCCTTATGTGTTGTGAGTACCATTCTCCACTACAATTACCAGACATAATAAAAGGACCCTCGGTGGCCTCCTTTCGACGACTCCCATTCATATACCATGCTAAAGAAAACGCTTGCGCATTGCGAGATGTCTGATTCAGACTTGTATTGGATTCAGACCTGAATTACTTTTGAATTCAGAACTGGAAACTGTGACGCCGTCAGCCTAGCCATTCACACTGGCAAGCCGGAGCCAAAAACAGAGGCACGGGCACGCGCCGAGATCTTTAGAGGCCGCTTTAAGCACCGGCGGAAGTTCCTTGTCTGGAGGTAAATGGCAGCTGTCCTTTCCAAAAAAGCCTCCGTCGTCATAGGTGAGCAATGGGGCATTGCAACCATTAAACATCCACATGTCACGCAGGAAACGAGAAACGGGGTCTCCAACGCTCTGTTTTCTTTGCCTCATATTGTGCAGTGGAACATAACCATAGTAAAAGTTCCTCACAGCTGAACACCCGCGCTCGTTCAAAGAGAGACCAAGAAACCGAGCTTAGGGGCCGCGACGAGGCCGCAACCTTTTACACTGTGTCCAGGAGTCGATAGACATTTTTTTTTTTTAATAGCGGCCTGAAATGTTTCACAGCTATGCTTCTCCTAAAAAAATAAAAGTCTTTTAGGGGCCATTTCAACCGTTCAAACAAAAGAATTCTTACAGTTCAAGTACCACGATTCACAAGCTGACTTCAATGCCTATGATACTTTCACTGGAATGAACAGCTCGGCTAGAAAAAGAAAAGAAAGGAAAAAAGGCAACCAGACGTTTAAATATTAATATTAGCCAGCCATAAAATAATATCACTTGGGAGAAGAGGAAACGATCCTGCTGTGCGTATTTTTTTATGACCAGTATCTCCTGGCCCATTGTCCCAAGCCTTAACGTTAGAGGATGCGGAGGCAATATTGGCGTGCATATCAATCTGGTATCTCTTTCAGCTTATCTACGGGGGTGCTCCAACCTCCTCTAATGTTGGACAAAATGCTCTAAGGCGTGGCCCATTGTGACCATTGTAGAGCTTAACAGCCATTTCCTGCTAGACCCGCGGAGCTCAATCACGGGCGCTGTACCTATCACAGCGATTCACTCCCCTTGAACACAATGCTCACCCGTCAGGGGGGATAACTGCAAGTGGCGCTAACAATGACCCAAAACATCCACCCGGGACAAAAGAAAGTGACCAGGAGCCCTTGTCGCACGCATGAGCACCGTTTCTCGACCATGATATACGTCCTCAGTACTAATGGCGACTTAATGGTCATTTGCGGTCACATGGGAAGGGGTCCACCCCCTCAGGTTTATGTCCCTATATCTGAAAATGATGAGCCGTGGGGTAATAGAATCCCCGCCCACTAACAAATTAATTGTGAGTAAAGTCACTGAAGCTAATACCAGATCAATTCCTCAAACTCTAATATCTGGCCAAGATTAAACCCGCCCAATAATATAACGTGTTTTGATGCTCCCATTACAGGATTTTGATTGAGACTTGACTGCAGCTTACCATTTTTTATGGGGGTTTCAGAATGCGATGAGAACTACTGACAATTCCGACACGTTCTCCAAGGACTGTTGTGAAAAAGTGATGACTATTTGCATGCTTTGGCCAAGGGAAATCAGAGTTACCTTCTGAAACTAATACTTTCTTTGCGGTTCTTTTCATTCCTGTGGTTACATGGTGGTGGTTATGCCACTGTCGAACCCAAACTGAGTACGAGAAGAATTAGACAGCATTAATTTTCTTTTATTTTAAACTTCCGGTGAATATGCGAGGGGAGTACCGCTTTGCCGAACTCGGGTCTAGACCATCACTTCGGACAAATCGTCATTATAATCTGAACTAGGAATTGCGCCATTTCTTATGAACAGATGAGGACTTAAATGTCTGTCATCATACAACTCAGCCCTTTTTCTTCATCTCCTGCGTTTCCTATCAATTCTGTCATGTCTTCAAATTTGCTCTGCTGGCTGGTGAAACTGATGGTCCTCTGCAGGTCCGAGAGAGTCTCTCACTTAGTACTAATGTCAGCTGCCTCTGGCCAAATCTCTTCTTGGACAGAGTGGTACTCTGGACAGGTCTGCAGGACACGCAAGGATGTCTGTTGCTTTTGGCGTTAGATGCATTCGGACCACTCTGCTTTGCCCATGCAAACACAAGCTCGTAAAAGAGACAAAAATGACAGCGATGCCAGGGAGTGTGCAATGACTAAAAGTATTATAAAACTTCCGTATACAGTGTACAGAGCACCTATTGTTTGTTTGTTTGTTTGTTTGTTTGTTTGTTTGTTTTGATTTAAAGACGAATGGCTTAGACCCATGCAGATCTGAGAGGACGAGACAAAGTTCAATACAGCATCAGTCCCATCTTCACTACAACATCGAATAAGGCGATAGATCAGCAACATCGGAAACAATACTACTGAATAAAACGTTTCACAGCAAGACCGTAGCCTCTAGATCTGTAACCACAGCCACGGCGGCTGTCCTCCAGGGTTCTCCTCCACTTTTTTTTCTCATCTTCACCTTTCCTATCCCATACCAGCCATTTCCGACGGCCTAAACACATGGGCAGCTCCCACCAGATTAGGGAGGATGAAATTTCTAAAGGCTCTTGTCAGTGATACCAATAGCTCTGGCCACCGGGCCTAATCCGTGGCTATGTTTTGATGAAACTTCACATAACTAGCCCCTCTATCAACAGCGGTCATTCTCCACATACGAGCTCAATGTCCAAAGTTGTACTCAATTTTCAGCTCGGGGACACTCATGCATGCTTAATGCGAAATCTCGGTGCTTAGGACTGGACGGAGGTGACGGACAGTTAAATAGACCCGGTGTCCAGGATAAGGGGGATCTCTTTCTAATGGCGTGATAATAATACGAACGTAGCCACGGTACCTATAAACTAAGCTGGGATGGACGAAGGATGACCCTGAGCCTTCAGCCGCGCCCCCTTACAAAGATCAGTCCACTTGCAAGCACTGGACCTTTTGTTCAGCGAGCTGCCAACTGCCCCGGTGCTGAGGGATTGAGCTCTTCATCCCGACCCCGAAAAAAAAAACCAACGGTCATCTAGAATGCAGATTAGACATCTACATGTCGCTATGGATGGTCGTGGGAACAGTGTGATGGCCAAACAATACTTGGGGTTTTGTAGGATCAGATTTATGAATACTAATGTGTAAAATTTTCGGCAGCGATTTCGACATTGTGTTTTTCATTTTTTTGGTCAGTCGCCTTTGGCAAACCGATCAAGATAAGGATATTGGCCTGAAATATAGTACACACATATATATATACATATGACTCTGTCCTGTTCATGTTCAAAATTTACACATACAGTTGTTACTGCATTAAAAGTTAAACACATTCACTTAAACATCAATATCGCCAGACTGTCTGCTTATGAACTGAATAACAACAAAATGTCAACTAAGTCTATCACTTTTACCACACAAAGCAAATACAACGCATCATCAGCAACAACAACAGCAGCGGCAGGGGAAAAGAAAATTTCAAAAAAAGTTGTAAGCACATCAACTACTTTACTGCATGCACTTCTTTTACCGATGTGCTGTAGTACCAGCATCGATAAACCATCTTCTCGACACTTCATCAGGTACAATATCATCATTACTTTTCTTATCATCCTCATTTTTGTTTTATTGCAAAGTTAGTCATCATCAACAATGAAAATCAAACGGAAAAAAAAAAATGTTTATATCGCAGCGACTACCACCATCACTACCAACAGCATGAGATTCGTCTCTCATCGTGAAGTTTTTCTCCGAGAGTCTCATTTTTCACATGGCTGTGTCAACCCGTGGGTCAGTGCGATATCATGTTGACACCAAAGTGAGAAAGAGACCGGCAACAATGTCAGAGACGTGGTCTCAAGCTCCACCTGGCTTGTAAAATACACTGGCCCATGAAAAACAAGGTGGGAAATAGCCGCCNCCCCCCCCCAAAAAAAAAAAAAAAAGGAGCATGGTCTGTTTACTTAAGCAATGGATCCGAAGGACAACGGCGACTTTCTTTGGACATCTTGTTTGTGTTTGCATGCGGATTAACTGCAGCTACTGTCAGGAGAATAGATGGTAGATGGAGAAATGGAAAGGACATGTCTGAAGAATGAGCTGATGAAGGAGGGAGAAAAGGAAAGTACACCCATAAATAAAGGCTTCGGGAAAGTAAATATATGCGCAGAAAGATGGAAGCTGTCGAAAATTTGCATAATGCTGTTGGCAAGAATAGAGCACTATACATTTCTCATGGCTTGTAGGATGGATCTATCCATGCAAATCGGAGGGTGTGTGTGTTTGTCCTGTTTGTCCAAAGGCCAGGTGATGTGGTGTGATGCTTGGGGTCAGCAAGGTGGCCGGCAAGGGATGACCTGGACCACAGACGAAAATAATAATTTAGGGAATGAAAAATTCATGAGAGGTCAGCAACGGTTCAAATTTCATACTCGGGCTAAAGGGTTCTAATGAATCAACCCAAGACAAAACAGGACCGTATAGAAAGAGCCCACACGTTAAAAGATGCAGCGTTTTCTAATTTCTGGCCAGTCAACTACCATCCCTTTTTTCATCCTAAAATATCTCCTTGTTTATAAACCCTGTAATTTTACACAATCCAGCGGTATTGTTAAAGGAAGAGCTGCCTGGTAACACTGGGTTCAAGACTGAATTCCAGCTGCTCTCTTTCATATCAAAATCCTTTTAAAAATCATCTTCAGCTTGGTTAAACCGCTCGCGTTTTGTTCAGGAGGCAATGTCTACGAGCGACACACATCCGAAGAAAAGGTAAACAGGATTATCTAGGAGTGTGATGGATGGTGGAACATGCCAATATTGCCACTGAGTTCATCACTGGAGAAGCAAGATGAACAAACACAACGTTTTCGTCTTACTCCCGCTTCAGTGACAGACAAACACGAGGCTGAGAGAAGCCGGACGGCTGCCCATGTTACGGATTTTTCTTTGACGCCCACAACCTTTTAGCATGGCAGGCAAAAGAAAGAAATCGGGACCTGATAACTACAAAACAAACAGAACAATTGTAACAAAGACGCAAGTCATACATCGATACTTCAATTCGACGAGGCAAACTAAAAAAAAAAAAAGCCCCAACAATCTCGGTGGCCCAAGGTTTCTCATGCCGTCTCACTGAAAGGGATCACTCAATCGTGCCCATATCTAATTACAAAGCACACGCGTGGAATTCCGGGGAACACAATGACGGTCTCTGTGGTCATTCTTCCGGATTTGTCTAACAGCAACCTATGTCCACGTCCGATGCTTGGCTTGCAATGCGTAAAACTAACATACAATCTTTGTCCGCCGGATGAATGGGCATCTGAATTGGCGCACTTTCTTGACCTGTGTCCCGGATTCCCGAAATGCGAGGTGGTGAAAAAGATGTAACCGCAGGCTGTAGATGATGTGATACAGTTTCAGACCATATCATAACTTAAGGGGCTCAAATGAAACCTGCTGAGCCTCAGGCAAATGTAAACAGTTGTACAGAAAAGCACACAAGTAATATATTTAAATTAAGATAAAATTATTCTTTCATTAAATACTCTGATCCCTCTGTAAAAAAAAAAAAATCCCCATTCCTCATAAAATCGGTAACTTTATGAATCATTAAAATACGTCTGCTCATGTTTTTAACACCCAGGACTCAAAGTTGTTACCCGGCTAATGGATTGACTTAATGAAAAGTCAGAATATTAAATAAATTATAATGATCTGGAAACCCTCACCACAAAAGACTTCGAGTCTAAAATGGCAATAATGTGACTGTGGTCAAGCTCCTATAAAGGACCCCTGGTCCCCGTGACTGGAGACCTGTAATTTGGGTCAAACCATCGCAGACAGATGTCTTTATCGACGCCTTGATTTCAGTTTACACAGTACTCTGCCCCGTTCGTGAATATTTTCTTTCTTTCTTTCTTTCTTTCTCCGACTGGAGTTTTCCAGTAGTGCATTCAACTATGTTCTGAAAACATGCACCAATAAAAAGGCGTCAGTCTATGTGAAACCTCCGCTCACATCTCTCCACCTCATAATTATGTCTATACCTAAGTGAACAGCCTTTAACGCTACCCAATGGTCCATTTTAACCCGGTTACTGACAACACCGGTCAGGATCTACCAGATAGGTAGAACATTCTTGAAAAAAAGAGCCCACTCTTCAATCAGTAGAATCATCCCTTGTCTGAATAGAATGATCATTAGGAGCTAGTATCCTGTGTTGACGGTCAACGTCGCACTTGGGAATTATGTGTCACATGGAACATCCGTAAAGAAAAACCATTCAAGTACATACACTAAATACACGGGGCCTGATGGGTGGATTAGCCAAAAAGAGAGAGAGAGAAAAAAAAGTACATAGTCAAACTGTCATTCATCCTGTCTCTAGTTATCAGGTTTAGAATCTGATCTCTGCCCGTAGATCAACTGATATCAAGCAGTGGAGTACATGACTTCTTGTGCTCCAACGGGCCTGCATCAATCAGGTCTACATATCTGATAAGCAAAAAAGGCACTAAAGCAACAGGGGAGGTGCCCTTTTATTCAGGAGCACGTTGGTAGTATTTTACGTTGATCTTTCAATCAAGAGACGGAGATTGGCACGTACGCGTCAAATCAAAGACTGTCGCGGACCACGGCAGTGATTTGAACCTAAATTAAGTCCTCCCTCTGTTGGAGTTTGTGCTCTTGACATGCCATCAACAAAAAGCCATTTACCGTCCACCGTAAAAGAGGATATGGGTGGCAATTACCTCTATAAAGGGTGGATCTCGCTCTTAAATCAAGTGGATACTGAAGAATGAGCTTCGGTATAAACTGGCGGAACAGATAAGCGGAAAAAGTGCATCCGTAGAATGGGCTCCCCACAAAGTGGCTAATACAGCAGAAGCGGAACAAGCAAAAACGGAAGGTGGTTCACATAATGTAAACTTTGGGTAAATTCGGTATTCAGGTGTACATCCTAGAGTTCATCCCACCGAATTTATTTCCCATCTGTCCATACCCCTGTTGTCTCTAAAAGTGTATACACATATTTTTTTTTTAAAATTACTCCTACCTTAGAAGCCATCTATTTCCTGAGTGCCGATGAGGTGATTTCGCACAGAGTAGTCCTCGCGTTTTCTCTGTACAAAGTTATCAATGTGCGATGTCATGCTGCTTCCTAATACCTTAGGTGAATTCAGCAATAAAATTTCTTTACATTCAAGAAACCAAAAAATAGGAATAGGAACTTACAGAACAAAAATAAAAGAAGCACACGACATAGTCAAGTTGATATGGCTAAACCTCTGACCCATGAACCCGCAGAAAAAAAAAAATCTTTCAGAGGGACGTCATAAACTACAGAAACAAAAAAGGAAAGTGTGTGTTCACACAATTTTGTAAAACAGATCTATACTGGGATATACTGTACCTTTTTTTTTTTAAAGTTCCAATAAACAAAATGCTTCCAACAAAAAGGGATAATCTATTATTTGTGAGTTGAGACCTACTCGTCAGAAAGAGGGAGAGGAGGCAAGCTTTCTCATATTTTATCCCCAACCCCTCATTCCTTGCAGGAAAAAAATCTGGCTAGTAATGCAAAAGCTTCAGACTGGCGCAGTTCAAAACCATCAGTGCATATCTAAAACTTTTGCATGCGGTCATGTACTAACGAGCCATCTCCAGATCATGGTGTGAATCAGGAGACCTCAGCACCTCGGGAATTTGAGAGCCAAACGCCTGCTGGGTTAATTTCTTCCAATTTGGTTTCTCAGAAGTACCCACGATATAGGAGGCGATGCAGAAGCCGTTTCGAAGAAACACCTCAAACTGAATGACATTCTTTAGCAAAGTTCTCGTGGTTCTACGTCGAGCCGTCCCTTATAATATGATAATGAGAAGTTACTTTTCCTTTCTTCAAAAAAGCTGAATCAAGTTTCAGTATGGCTGATAGTACTTCACCAACCACTAGTCAAGAATTTAACAAGGTACCAACGCTTTTGTAATCTTACTCTGATACTGTACCAAAACTCGTACAATGAAAGACGCGGGTGTGCAATAACTTCTTCAAAACTGCCACGGGCTCTCTCGCGACAAAGCCCTGATATCTTTTTGATATGTCAAGAGAGCATCACGCTTCTAATGAGGCAATTTGCGTCTCCCCCACCCACTTTCACGAATCGATAGTGTTCCACATGACCGAGATTTAAGCCGCAAGGATGGTTACGCCATTTGGTCATGACATCTTGTGCATTCTGCCGAGCAAGTTTTAGGGAAGAAAACATAATGAACAAAGATGCGCTTTATTAAATCGTCCCCTGAGGCTTTACGATGGAAAAAAAAATGAATACTTGGTCTGGTTACACTGTTTCCATCTCTTTAAGGACGGTGGTGGATTATTCTTGATGCGTACTGCTGGAAAATTTCAGGAGGAAGATGCAGCGCACGCCACACGTGCCAATTACGTTGGCATGAGAGCTTTCTCAATGTTCTTGATGAGGGTAATTCACGGCAAAGACCGTAAAGAGTCTCATCATGCTCCGGCTGCCATCTCTTACGTGAGGAAGAAGCCAAGCGTTGAAGAAGACTTAGTAATATTCCCTAATTTACGTGATGCTGAGCCCGTTTCTTAATTTGGATACGCATCGCTGACGAGGCCCTCTGGGCGGGGACTGCTCTTTCCATTGCAGACTTTCATCAAATTTCCCAATTTTCAGGGTCAAGAGCAGCTGTGGTTAAAGGCTGAGAAGACCCCCAACCTCGTCTCTCTTGTTGACTTCAGACTCCCCAGCTTTCATTCAGTTAAGCGGTTTAAGTTTCCTGCTCTTACCACACACAAAGTACTGAAATCGAGTGAATTTTTGTCTGGACCAACAGACAGCAGCATCTTTTTCCCAATTTTCGCCCAAAAGTCTTCCGATGGCTTTCAGGGAAAGCGGAAATGGAAATATTTGTTCAACCCTTGCCCAAAGGTGACGCGTGGGTCCGAAGGTAATAGCACCCAAGATCCTGAAGGATAGAGCACAAAGGTCTGGGTTAATCTTTCCGCTGATTGGGAGGAGGGGCAAGCTTTTGTGTATTCTGAACTTTCCTACAGTACGGCGACACGGTCAAGACGTGGTCACTTCAATCCTTGACCCATGCCAGGCGCTCTTAGGTAAAAATGGCAAACGACCAGTGTCCACTCTCCCTTCCCTGTGCCCCATGGCCAATTACCCTTGTTTGGTCTTGTCGCCCGCAATGTTTGCGCTCAGATTTGTAAGAGAAACAACCCACGATTTGCTCTTTGCCGTTAGAATTAGCAACTTAGGGAAGTGCTGAGGCGTGGAGTGCCATATCGTTTGCTTAGCACTCCGGACGAAAGTAAATGTTTTTTCTATCACCGTGTTGTTTGTGGTCGCGACACATGTCGCTTTTCTGCTTTCATTTATTCTGCCTGTCTCTAACTCACTGACCTCCAGCATGCGTCCCGGGCATTCTCATAACATACGAGAACTAACAGTGTCACAATGTCCCATAGGTAATGTGCTGAGGCGCGGAAAGCCATAATGTTTGCAAAACACTCCGTACGAAAGTAAAATGTTCGGTACTTCGTTGCAATCTCTGTCTCTTAACTGCCATCCTGTCTGTGATCCTCTATGAAGTTAATTCTCTTCCGCATCTTTCAGAATCAGATCAAACTGTGTTAATGTACATTTCTACTTGGTATCTATTAACTCTCTGGTTACATGATCCAAGAGCATACAATCATTATAGTACACGATTCGTTCGCTGTAAAAATCAAAGTATATTCTCTTTCAAGGTGCTCGTGCTCTCGCGATCACAAACCACAGGTCTGTGCCAGTGAATAATTAATTCCAGGTAACAGATCCTTACATTACGGGCAGTTGTGTCGTGACAGCAAACATATCTGGGGGTCGCAAGTATTAACAGAATCGTGAAGTCAATCGAGTCATGCTACGGCTTCTTTGCCAACGTTGTCCTTTATTTGACGAAGAAACATCACGAAGTCGCAATATCAAGAATGCGATCTAGGAGAAAGTTCGAGATACATGATTTCCTGGTGCAATACCATAACTTCACACGTCACTTCATCACAAGTAACAAATGTAATCACCTACGAATTCTGTACAAAAATAGCCTGACCAGGTCACTGTCACTGAAAGGCTTCGAGTGGATCTTAAGACCTCGACCCTCATATACTCGAAAATCCCGCATATTTATCATAAACTCAAACAGGAATTCGGATTTGTGTAATATCAACAATGTCCTGCACAAAATAATAAAACCGACATTTACAACTGCATCACTAATTGCCTAATATTTAAGATGAGGACTTTTTCATAAAACAGAGTACCAATGAGACAGAAAGCGAGGTTTCAGAGACGGAGGGAAAGAGTATGAGTGAGAGAGAAAGCAAGATTTCAACACCTGTTATGTACATCTGACCGATAACAACACAATCACTTGGTATATCGTTTCCCCATTTGAAATTCTTCCCCTCGCTTTTTGTCCCCCTATCGCTCCTGAGAGCTTACCATTGTAAACGAGACGTCTACCAGTCCCTGTATAAATCAGTGCTAAGGCTTTACGCACGTCAGCGCCTGATCCTGTAACTACCACCAGGAAATTGCCTCTAATTAATGGTAGATTAATCGAGAGTCCTTACCTTTTCTTGATGCTGTTCTCCGTAACACGGTGGAGGATTACCGTACGGATTTTTTTTCGCAACCATATCCCATTATTTGCTCGGCCATTTCCAGTGACTCATTACTTTATTATCATGAGCAGAATACTTGCTGGGTAAACCGCTTTGACGGGCTTTCCGTGTATGTTAAAAGTTACAAAATCTTCGGAGAACTGTTTTTCCCACCCCTTTTTCTCACCCTCGCATCTATTTTGTGAGGGTAGAGAAAGAAAATGGGAGGGCGGGAAGGACGGAGAAGGGATCTCAGACTTCAGGCAGAAAAAAAAATGCTGCTTTTATCCGATGTTTACAGTATATCTAAAGACTATTTAAAATTGTTGATAACCCATCAAGCCACCCTCTATCTTCCTTTTTACGTCTTTTTGTCCTTATTTGGGAAAGTTGGGAGTTTTGTATATCACTGAGCAGCCGTTTGACAATGATTTTAAAACGCTGCATATGGACATCTTAATGATCACTGTCACACATTCTATCACTGTCACACATTCTATAACTGTCACACATTCTATGAGAACTAAACGATAAAGATACTCGCCTCCAATGGCTTACTATGTAAGAAATTAACTTTTCCGGGAATGGCATGGTTGGTGAAAAATTGTTACCAAGATATGGCTGCAGGCGTAGTGCAAACCTGAATAATCTCTGGCAATAAAAGCAGCTTCAATTTCAATTTTGCCAAGCATACGAACCATGACTCAGTTCAATATTCAAGAATCAAAATCATACTATGAGTGTCCTTGGGTTCTTGTTTTGATCGGACCTACAACACAAGTTCTATTCTTTCATTAAGTTATACCGTTCTCTCATATGCTGAAGGATGGGAGGACTGATTTTAATAGGCTGTACAGAAACCGTCGGTTTTTAGCTCTTTCGTGACTGCCAGCCAATGTTTAGAGGCAGGCTCAAATCTGAACTTGTCTAATCCTATCCCTCTTGTGTTAGCACCGTGCCGCCTCTCGACCTTCGAATAATACATTTGATTTGCGACCTTGAGGACACTCTCAGATCTCACTGTCCATCAGAAACACGAGACCTGATTCTTAAGACCAAGCCTCACGCCAGGCCTCTGGTCCATCATCGCAAGTGAATCCCAATTCTAGGAGACACTGACATAATCCTTATCCCCTTGAGCAAACAAAACCAACCCCCCTCGCGTCTGGAAATTCCTTTTCAATTTAAGACCCTTCTGAATGAGCCCGCATTGCACAGACTTTACTGTTCCTCGCTCCAGGAGTTAATCACAGGGCAACGTCTCAATGAGGCTTGCCCTCAAGGTGACAGATGCGTCGTAATTACGGCCATTCTCTATGGCTTTTTGACACTGACGGGACATCCGAGACGGGAGGATTCAATGGTCAGTTATGTAGGGGTCAGCCACCCGTTGCATCACAGTCGAGTCCCAAACTTCTCTTGAATCACGAGCCCGATGGGGGTGTCCCCTTACCGAGATTGCTTGACCATTGTCCGCACAGACATCACCGCGTGCCTAAAGGAGACCCATGGCCTCTTAAAAAACAACACTCATGATCCATGGCTAGAGCTATAATAATTATTCTCGTGATTCAGCGTCTGATGATGGGTTTGAGATATGAAAGAGAGGAACAGTAAAAATCAGACCTAGAAAGGATGCTTTCGCCTCAAAGTTAGCATTAGATAACACAACTGAACGATAAATCTCAGCTCTCACTTGCCTGCGTTCACCGTCTTGTGAAAAGACTGAGTCTGACAGAAAGACGCAAGATTTGGTATGCAGCCTTGAAAGTAAATGTGTGAAGTACATAGTATCGAACCAATCTGTGCAACATTACAATGCACCCGATCCATGTGGCATCATAGAAATTACTCAACGTAATTTTATACTGGTTTCTTCAGCCTTTCCATGACAAAGAGGTTACCATCTCGACAAACGAAAAGTGGCTACTGGCTGTCTACGACGCGCTCTCCAAAAGCTGACTAGGACTGGACTTTACAATTCAGAACGTCATCGTTAATGAAAAAATCCAATATTCTAGTGAACAAAAGCGTCCTGCACTCTTTTTGTAATACACTGCTGAATTAAAAAAAATATCAACAACATAAAAAAGCCTCTCCCAATTTTGGAAATCTCTCCTCACGTGTCTTTGTAAAGTCTAAGTATCACTGAGAGCAATTTCAAGCGCCAGATAGATAAGCTTAAAATTCAAACAACTGCTGTACTGCTGAGCCTGATGAAGAGAGAGTCAAGCATTTATTGCTTGCATCCATGTTAATATCTACAGTGTTTATAATCAACGATAAGTTCAAAATCTTCCCCTTTCTTGTCTTCTCTTCTGGGGAGGGGAAAAACAGGTACCACCAAAATGTATAAGAAGCAGCATTTCACAATAGCCTACGCAGTAAAACGGTACCTTAACAACAAAAGTAGCAACAATAAGAACAGCAACAGCAACAGCAGCAGCAGCAACAACAACAACAACAACAACAACAACAATGACAACAACAACAACAACAACAACCATGATGACAGCAATATTCCAAAACCACTGACAGTGTCGAATTTGATGTAAGACGCCATCTCAATGCCATGGCGCCTACTCTCTCCTAAGATCGCAGGAGCTGACATTACTCGAGTTGCGAAGGTCAAGGGGACCCGCTCACGGCTGACCCCTGTCCTCTTGGACTTTTTGTGGGCAGATTTTATCCTGTTATTTAGACAAATCATCCCCGCCCTTGTCCTCTGTAATAGGGAAGGCTGGGGCGCCGTTTTCAAACTCCTTGTTACAGAACCGGCAATACTTGCTAAACACAATGGACAAGTCCTCAGCAGGTTCCAAACCAAGTCTTCTGTATTCCGGCACGGGGGCCGTCTCGGCTCTTTAAGCACAAGAAACACACTGGTCATTCACAAGGTGCCATGGGGGCAGAAGAAAAACGAAAACTCACAAACAGGGCTTTGATGGGCAGAAAGGTGAGACAGAAGGGGGGAAAATTACCTTAATCAGATATTATCGGGCTCTCTGTGGGGCAGGAGAAGGTTTATTATTGCAGGTTCGTTAGGAATAGAGAATGAGTGTTGGTGGAACCACCCGAGGATAGGTCGAGCAAACTGGTCTTCTCTTGAAATGGGAGAGCCCTTGAGGTGCCCCATCTGCCATATCGGATGCCCCCAGCGGCTATGCTATTTCTGACAACTTTTCTCCCTTAACAGGTTGGTACAGCGATGGACAAACTATTTCATCGTTCCTTACCTGGTGTACAGAAACTAGTCACAACCTGGCAAATAACATAGCGCTTGTTTATATATGTATATTCACGCTTATCTGAGTGGGTTTCGTTGTTAAAAAAAAAAAAAAACCAGTACATGACATAGTTTTCTGCCTTAAGGTTTGGAAAAACAGTTTATCTCTTTTTCTAAAAATGTGCAAAGCAGTAAAACTTCATGACACTGAATCTCCTTCACTCAAAACCCCGCAAACTCTTCGTGTTCGCCTGATTCTATGCCCTTTTCTTTCCACATCAAAGCTCTATACCCGAATACTTCACAAACTCGACATTTTGGACTTGGCAAGGAACAGGATCTCATAAACTAGATGTCCAGAGGACAAGTCCAAAATCAAATTGTCGAGTATGTATGTCCGTGAGCTTTGATATGAAAAGAAAAGGACTCTGAATCAAGCGAATACAACGAGTTTGCGGGCTTCTGAGTACAAGAGGTTCGCTGTCATGAAGTTTTACTGCATATCACAGTTTTGAAAAGAGAGTGGAGCTGTCTTTCAAAAATGCTTAAGTAAAAATATAGAGTGTACTGTTTTGCCTACAACGAAACCCATTCAAAGAAGCATGAATATGTATGTCAACCAGTGCTTTGTTATTTGCTACTGGACACTGACACGCATGCTCAGGGCAAAGATAAGGCAACAGAAACAACAATATTAATCATATAATTATGGCGCACGGTTATTACTAGCGCAGTTCGGCGATTCTAACCAGAAGACAGTAAATATGGCTGAGCGATAAAACCATCTTGCTACTAAATGATTAAAATATACCCCTAGTAACTTCTCAAATGTTGGGGAGGTTGCCCTGGCGACAATCATTACTACTGTTATATGCACAATTAATATCCAGTGAGGAATAATGACGATCTATTGCAGTACAGTTATGGCTTTTCATAATTCTTTTTCTATTTCCTTAGCGCCAATTTACGTTTATCACACCTCCAACTTTCCAGTCCCCTTCCTATTCGACAGGGAAAGAAATTGGTATTCCTGTCAGGGTTAAATGCAGCTCTGTGTAAAGTTAGCATAAAAATGAGTGCACTGAGGATATAAATTAGGGTGGTGGGAACAGGTACCACCAGGATACTGATTGCTGGGTGATAACCCGCGGTGCCAGGTCCCCTAAACAATCTATTTTGGGTAAAAAAGTATGATAATATGCCTGAAAATGAATCATTGTTATCATCTATGCAAAAGTACCAAACTTAATTTTAGTTAATGCTAGAGGCCTTTCGAAAACGTCACATTAAAAAAAAAATATCTTTTAAATCTGGCACTAAAATTCCAATACTGCATCCCCGCTCTACTCAGTTTGTGACTCTCTTCTCGTGCCAGGTGTCTGAGCATTTCGTGTGGTCAATTCCACGCCCACCGAGTTCGCCAAGTCACCCCTCCAAAGAACTCAGGAGGGGGAACCAGAGAGTTGCAAAGCCTCTTCTCGTGCCAGTTGACAGCAGTGACTGGAATCCTCATACAAAGCTTGTCAATGTGTTTTTTTTTCCTTGCACAAATTGAGTATGATTGGTAACAATATTTAATTTGCAGTTTAAATAGTGGGGCTGTGAAACGAGAGAGAAACAAAATTCTTTACAATTATTGTATATTTTAAATTATTTGAAAGCATTTATTTGTGGCGAAAATTCCTTTTTTTTTTCGGGGAAAAGTCCTTTTCCTTTTAAATTTCCTTTTCACGGCGAAACTTCCTTAAAAAGAGATAATCTTATTTAAAAGTAGAAGCTCTGCCTACAAGTCTCAGCACCAATGTCTAAGCACTCAATAATGGATCAAACCTTTAATGGTACACAATCTTTACGTTTATATGGAAAACTGCAAATGAACGCGCCGACATCATGAAAGCTAACCATACAAAGAAATCGCGCTCCCCTTCCTATCCTCCCCCTCCCCTTCCCCTCTCCCGAAAGATTTTTTTTTTCGGGTCACAAATGACAATTTCGTGCTTGACAATCAGTGGTATAATAAAGTAGAAATATTGCCCACTCTTTGAAAGACGAGCATTATGCGTTTTCCACAACTAGAAAGTCAAAGTACGGACACCTGTTTTACTTGAACCTCAGTCGCTTCAATACAATTTAGTGTTCCGATGTCCAAACATTATCTCTCCCAGTTCGTCTGGCTTCCCATTTACCCTCTTGTCCTCTACCAGTGGGATGCCTCTACACTTAAGAACGATCTCTTTCACTTTCTCTCTTCTACGCACCACCAGTTAATGCGGCGAACAATGAGCATCTCCAGCCCTCACACTGTATCTGTAACGCCCAGTTCCATTTCTGTACGCCCGTATCGCCTCAATGCCAAGTGGCGCTCCGGAGAAGGAGCCAATCTTTTCAGCCAGATGAAATTATGACTTCCATTGTGTAAAGGGCAATGGGTATGATGCTCTATCTTGTCATGTTATCCTCCGACGATGAAGGAAACGGGCGTTCAGGATTGGCTGGATACTAACAAAATTTCACAATGATGGGACAATCAGCTTCATTTTTACAGCTTCCGCACCCGAATCGGAGTATCATGCTGTGTAGTCTTCAGTCTGCCTCTACCAGGGAAAATAGAGTTTGGTGATGAGAACAATAACATTTTTATTTTTGTCCCCCTTTGGGTGGGAGTAGGCCTGAGAGATGGGGTGGCTCCCCTCTCAATGGCTCTTTCTTCTGGGTACACGGGTAGGACGTTTCTCCTCAAGGTAAAATACAATTTCAGATCGTGATTCACTACTCATCACGAAGTCGAGACCCCATGTCGATAAGCTGATTGTTAAGAATACACTCTCATTTCCTCACTCCATTGAGAAAATTGTAAAACGCATTAAAAGCCATACGAGTCCGGATGTTTCAGAGAGAAGAAATATGAATAACCCTGTTACTGGTGGTCGCTACATCGCCAGCTGAAGATAACTGCCTTCCATCTGACTTCAGTCTTGTTTAGAGCTGACGGACAATGAAGGCTGGAGCTTTTATTTAAATGATATAAAACGACGAAAGTACCTTGTAACAAAATGTCACTTTACTCAAAAATCCTATTTCAAAAAGGTTCCACTTTTCATCAGAGTATAATGGGTATGCTCAAGTACGTAATAATGAGGATAACTGTTTCTCAGGGTTAGAGGAAAGCCTAGACTTCTCCATTTATGACATGTGTCATTCTCGGTCTCTTAAAGACTTTATTTGAACATAACTAGTAATCACCCATGATCCTTTCCTTGTTTGGTCAACTTCAGTGACCTTCCTTGATAATTATCTAAACTTGTAAACACAGTTTCCTCCAAGCCATAATATACCTACAGAGGACCTTTCCAAATGCACTTACTGATGCAAGGGACTGGCCTATCATCTTCACTTTCTGAGGTGGTCGAATTCGTGGGTAAACTTGATATAGAAGGTAAAAGGATAAAACTACAGTATTACCGCGAGGATGAACATTTTCTGAGGGGTCTTTCTCCGGGTCTTGAGGTCTAACTGTATGATTATGGTGCCTGGGCTCAGACATCTCCAAGACCTTTTTTAGATGGCAGAAATCCGTTGGTAGGTCCTTTATATCGGAACAAGAGTGATAAAACGTTAAATGAGACATAATTTACTGGTGGTGGAGGATCGAAATGTGGATCTCAACTGTACTGCGGTTATGAGAGAAGTGACATGTGACTTAAATAATGGAAGACAACAGGCAAGATTTAAGTACATGAGTATTCCTTTCCCTCTTCTGTCACCTCTCGTACCACTTCCGCACTGCCTGGTTGCGTCAGGATGTCAAGAGGCAACCAACTCGAAGAAACAGTACTAAGCATTTTTGAAGTCCAGGCAAAGCTCTAGTAAGACGGTCTTTCCCAAGCTCCTTGCTGAAAAAGGACGAACTCGACTAGGTTGTTACGGCCCTGGAATCTATCGATACGCCCCGCCACCTCGCAGCAACTTAGAAGAGCTTGTCTTCCCATTGTGTGGCCCCCACAGACCAAATGACGACTCTTGTAAGTTTATGGCCACACATCATAAACGTCAGCAAGATTAGGATACAGCCACCATTTAACAGCTCTGGACCATTATCACCGAAACCAATAAACGTCCAGAGCTAATCAGCTTCATTCAGTCCCACTTGCCGGTACCCCTTGCCAAGCTCTTACAACCAACAATAAACACCACCCACAGCCGAATTTAGGACAAGCTGCAGCTCCTTGTCATGAAGCGTTGACCTCTGTCTTTGCGGATCTACGTATATTTAGTGTAACTGGTATTCGAAATCGCTTATTTCGGAAACCCTTATACAGCTTAGTCAAGCTGCACTCCAAATTTCTTGCAAATTCCGAGCATAAAAATTGGCCTCAACTAGTCCTTTGGACAATGCGGAACAATGCTTATTACAAAACAAGTTAAATCGTACCATGAATTTCGGGACAAGTTTCTGAGTGTACTTATACATAATATGTATATCCAAATTGCAATACAACAGTTAGGGGATGCGAGGAGTTGGTTCATCGTGAACAGACATCCAATAATCGTATACTGACATTCCCCCTCAATGCGACCTACAAAGCTGACATTTTCGCACGACAAGTGGCGTACCTTTGTGAGCCAAATTATTATTGCCAACCGTTTCATTTTGTCTCTTCTTTATTGAACATCACTTTCAAATATTGCTAATTTGGAGCCAAGTCTCATAACAACCGGCTTTGCTCCGGCAAGCCCTGTTCGTATACAATGAGTACATCACTATTAGCGACTATAGGGAACAAAAGGTTACATCTGTCAGGAACGAGAGTACCGAAGCAAACAAAGCTGAGCGACCCATCATACAAGGCGAACGGCACATTGGCCTATACAATCGAACCTGATCTGACGACCACCTGTATATTGCTAACACCTGTTAAGGTGACCGTTTAATGAACAACCATTCGCACTTTCTCTATGTTTAACCACATGACGAACACCTGTCTAACTTACCTAAGATCGCCCTTTTTTTAAAATGTCCAAAATATTACAGTGTATAGGAAAGCAGTGCATGAGACAATCGCCAGTTTGCAAATCTGAAATACTGTACCAGCCATTCAAGGATTTCGCAGCCGATCAATTTTCTTTATAGTTTGAATCTGCAATTTATTCTCTTACTACGCCATACACTAGCCCCATGCCTGCATTCACGCCTGCATTTACGGTATGTCAGCTGGGAAACAGAAGATCTATTTCCAACAGATCTCGACCACCCATCTCCCCACCCCCCACCCCCATCCCCAACCGAAAAATCAACCTATGTATGGCGACCACCTATCCACCACGACCACCTATCCAGGACGACCGCCTTTAAAAGAAACAAAAATTGGTCAACAAATGCAGATTCGATTGTACATTGCACGCCGCTTACTTTCCATAACCGTAAAGTACTGGTCTCAGCGATTTTTGATCGCCTTGCGAGACGATGTTTTGTGAGCTCCAGACGTGCCTATCTGCTCTTCTCCTCTCTACAGAACTTTTTTGGTTCTATCTGACGTAAGATCCCTGACAACGAGTGTGTCTTGCCTCCCCCTAAGGTTAAAAATTCCTATCAAGCCCATATCAGGACAGGATCATATTGCCTTAATATAAAACCAAAACACCTGCCTTTTGAACAGATTGCCTTAGTGCATATAGAATTTTTTTTTTTTTGTCACTGCGATTTTGAAGAAAATATCCAGTCCTTATTGTGCCTAGAATTATCAAAATCTGTAGGGTTTTTTTTTTTCCAAAGGGATTGGTATTCACCATATTTGTGGGCTTGTTGTCATCGACAAGGAAAGAGTTTTGTTTTGTTTTGTTTTTTGTTTTGTTATGTTTTGTTATGTTTTGTTTTGTTTTGTTTTGTTTTGTTTTGTTTTGTTTTGTTTTGTTTTGTTTCAGCCCCTTTCCATTCAACTTGGATTATTTCAAAAGTTCACTACTCTCATTTTTTTTTAAACTGTCATTTTATTTCAGCACAGAGAATACTAACCAATAAACAGATTTGGGTCCTTGCGGAACGCCTCTACAGTAGATGATGAATAAACAGTTAAAATAAAGAGCATGAATACTATTACTATTAAGGATGCGTAATCTACAGAAGCACGACAACCAAATGATGCTTTGATGCATTTGATGCATGACACCAAATATGTCTTACTCCTGAAAATGGTCGTACTATTTTCTGGAGAATCAAGCCGAACAATGTTTGAGTAAAGACCTTACAAGAAATTTACGTCTCTTGTCGACCATCTCCAAACTGACACCGCAGCACCAAGATCCAGGATACATGATACAAGACGCTTCATTTTGCTCAGGTTATAATCCAAATTGAGTGAGTAAAATAAGTGTTTGCAACTCACGAGTATAATTATCATTTGTGTTGTAGCTTCCCAACCGGTACAAACCGTCAACAGATTAACGACACGATATCAGAGTAATCGGTCCAAGCGGTCATAAGTCAAACTACGGTCAAGCTGTTACTGCCTGTAGATAGAGAGCTTTCAACTACTACTTACAAATTCCTTTGAAGCTGGTGAAATAGCTGCAAACATAAGTACATTTTCAAGCAACCAATCAAACAAAGGTTGGCGCCTTTTTTTTCTAAGACGGGAGGGGGTGGGGGTGGAGGCAATGGTTTAACACATTAGAAAAAGGGTATCGTCTGGCCAAAGATGACTTTTTCTACTTTTTCTGCTATCTTTACTTCTTTCTCACCCGACTAGATACAAGTATACATTCTTACGAGATTTTGTGTCTTTATGATGTGATCTCTTATGTCAAAGCACAGATTTTCTCCTTGTTCGATTTACGATTTACAAAGGCATTCCAAGTGTACGTTAATATACAGACCATACTTAAAATAGCACTGGCCTTTAACTATAACGCAGACACTTTTTTTTTCTTTTAATTTGTAATCCCCCACATCACAGACGTATTCAATAACCTGAAAGTATGAGAAAACAGGCATCAATCAGAAAGGAAAGAGTGACAGAGAGACCTGGGAGGGATTTGGGAGGGATAGGGGAAGGAAGGAGGAGGCGTTACCGTCTACTGGCTGTTTTAAATATAAGACTGCACAGCCAAGGCCGTAAATCCTAAACGATACCTTTTAGCACACGCAGCCGTCTGCAATCATTGAGAAAAAGCAAAGAGAAACCGGAGCATGCTAACAATAAGGTACAGTGTACAGCAATGGCATGCGAGATTTCTAAAGGACGATATAACATATGTACGAGGCTGAACAAAGTGTGAATGGGGTGTTTTGGAAACCTTATGCAGGCCCAGATACATGGGCGTATGCGTAGGACAATGAAGGTGGGTGATTTTAACGTGACTGGGATCGGTTGAAGTCATGTGCCTTCAACTTCGTCACTGGAAACTCTGAAGAGGATTCCAAAGATTCCTTGGATTGTAATGGGCTACAGGAGGCTAAAGGTGTATGTTTTTGGACTGTTTCCCTTTCCTTTGCAACTGTCGGTATAATCCGCGTCTGCGTTTGCTTCTGTCGCCATTTTGCATACGGAAGAAATATTTTCGCCATAGAACAGCCAAAAAGCACTCGCTTAAGTTCTCCATGCTGAGTGCTGTCGCAGCTAAATGAACCTAAATATTTTCCCTTTTGCAATTTTTCTTTTTTGAAAAAAAAAATGTGGGGAGCAGACGGGGAAGGAAGAGGAGGGTTTTCCGACTCGTATTTTTGTCCAGTACGTAAGAGCCAGTTATACTTTGATCTGTGAAACTTCCTGATTAGAACACATATTTCACAACTGTTACTTCCTCGCTACCACTACTGTTATGATGATCAGTTATCATCATTGTGTATGACTGGCTTGAAACAGCTGTATTCAGTATACGAGCTTGGGATGCAAAGTCAAAAGTAGTGGATTTCATAAACGACTTAGGGAAAAAAGAATCAAACATTTAGCTGCTTGACGAAACTGCAAAACTAACTTCATGAACAAAACTTCAGTGTTTTGTCTTCATAACTGTATGGTGATCTGTAGTTTGAAAAATGTTAATATGATAGGATCCTTCGCATCGTCTATGAAACGTTGGAGTCGTCAAGATTTTGGAAGGTAAGCGGGATGATATGGAGCCAATGTAAAGTTGCCACGTTTCTTTCTAGATTATTGTTTATCGATGCAGAGGCAGAGCACAGCTCAAACTGACATGAGCAAAGGGCAATGGTTTTTAGTGTTTAGTTTTGTTTTTTTTTTATATAAAAAGACTAATAATAACAACCATTCTTTTAATAGGTCTACAATGCTTGAACAGCAAATTTCTAATACTGCACACAATTTAATATCGTAGGCCTATTCACGATAGACAACAAAATGTAACAAGACTATGACCCGTGACCTCTAACCAAGGTAAACAACGCACATTTTATTTTAGCATGTTCAAAACAACAACTGACGATTACATCAACTTTTACGAAGTAGAGTTCGGGTTGTTTTTTTTTAAATACAAAACCTCTCTAATTTGGAAAAACAAAAAAAACAACTCAAACTAAGGCCATACGCAAATCGGTGCAGTATCGGCAAAAAAAGGTGGCATATAAAATTTCATGGGTGTAGGTGCCTTCATTATGAAATCCATGGGCGTTACATGAACACGCCCTCTTAGCTTTTTTAAGGTTTGACACATAAAAACAGGACTTTCTCAAATTTTAGGTACATGCGTGTCTCATGTGTTTTGGGGGCTCTATTATATCTTGTATTTTTTAGATCGTATATTCTTGCAGTAGATATGACATTTACATTCATCTTAGGAGATTAAACTGCCAAACTATTCAACATTTCATGAGTTTCTTTATAGAGAGAACACATTTTATCATCAAGAGAGGTTGAGAAAAGTGCTTGTCTCAAAGTGCCACATGCAAAGTTTAAGTGGCAAGAATTTTTCTTTCACTACTTTCAAAAAGTTTATCAGAATTTTACATGCACTATAAATATTATTCCAGGTTTTTATTGAATTTTTACGCACTGAAGTGCATTCCCTTTGGAGCTGTTTCATTTGGCAAGCTCTGACGTTGCGAGCAATTACTTTACCTTGTTTAAAAAGAAGAAAAAAAAGGGGNGGGGGTGGGGGGAGGGGAGATGCAATATCTTGCTTCAACATGGCTGACATACGACGGGTTTGTCTTCACTGATTTCTATATAAAATAGGAATCTGCTCTTGACAATATAGGCTTACCCATCTAAGACTTCTTATGTCATTTATTGTAAGTAATTTATGTCATTTATTGTAAGTAACTGTGTTTATCTTATTGCACTGTTGCACCATGTCTCTTGGCATTACAAGCATAGCTTCTCATAACAAGTTGACCGGTCTCAGCTGGAATACGAACATGTATGGTTTTAGACCAATATGCTGATTTTCACTCCTGTAGCGGTCATTCTGTCAAAGGTGTAAACGGCACGCTACAGGCGTGAGAATCTTCAAGAAGAGGAACACATTTTGATTAACTGGGGCAAGCTTCAAGCAAACATTTCGTCAATTTCCTTTTCACACTGTACATTTTACTTTAAATAACTTGTTGCTAAATTTCAGTCTCACCCAACTTGCCCAGAATTTGAAAACTTTCAACTCAAGAAGATGTTATTCACCAAAAAGGACCATCTTGGAGGAAAATTTGAGAGAGGAGAGGAAGAGGCTGACAAAGAGGGTTGGAAATATCCCACCAGCGAAGGCCTCAGTAATGAATATCATACAACAGAATAGAAGACTGAAGACTTGACATTACTGTTGTACAGACATCCGAGTAGCAATGTCTTCACAAAGACGTTTTGACGGGAGATTTTTTTTTCTTTTCGAGGCGGAGGGGGGCTGGTTGCGAGGGCAATACAAGAGAACAGATTAGATATAAGAGACGTCTCCTCTGAACTAATTAAAAACCACACCTCAAGGACATGTCAGTGCACGCCATCTTTCTCGATCTTTCGCACATGGAAAGAATTTGCACCACAACGTCTAGCACCTACACGTTAAGTTCATTCTGAATGAAATTTAACATTGCCAAGTAGACCGTCATATCTGTCTTCACCGAGTAGAGTTCACTGGTCCATTCATAATGGGAGCTGCATAGCTGGCATACATAGGTGCCCCTATATTACAATCTCTTATTCACATTCATATTAAAATAAACACTCTTTAAAGAATACGCTCGAGCCAAAAGCAAAGCCATTGAGAGGTCCAAATAATACCAAGGGCCTAAAGACGTCCGCAGGACTATCGGGATACGATCGGTGATCAAACTAAAACACGAATGGTTAACTCTAGCATACTATGACAGGGAGAACTTTTGGTGAATCGGTATCGATGCTCGCTGACTGGCGTAAATCTAAACATGGTTACTTTTAGTCGAGTGCAAGTAACTACAACAAACCTAGACGATTTCGCTCAAGCAACGCGGAAGACTGAAAACGAACCCGATTAAAGTACTTCTTTTGTTGGGCCGTCGTTTTTCAACAAGGGTATCTGATCTGAAAGACGGGCAAAGATTAAGTGAGAAATATTACTTGTGCATTCAAGACCTCACTTAGGAGGAGAACTGAGTCGATATACAAAATAATTATACTTGCTGAAAACGATCAGGTTTCCTCAAACACTGCACTATCCAATTCGGTGACTAAACTGAGCCACTGGAGACTTAGGCAGAGTACAACTAGGAATGACTAGATCTATACACAGCCATGTACACTCTCCAGAATTGTCTTTCTCGCAGTGGAGAACATATGGATTAGGCAACTAAATCAAAAGGAAGCTACTGCAATCCCGACACTACAACAGAGAGGCGCTAAACATGTCCATTGGGTGGTATCCTTACCGTTCACAGCACAGTATGCTACGATGTAATATTAGCACTAGCGACAACTGCAAACGCACCACTTCACTCGTTGTGCGTAAGACATAATCTTTAACCCTCTAGTGTCCAGCGTATCAGATCTGATACATTTCGTGGAACAAAGAAAAAGCAAACCAAGATCATCACCCCACCATAATAGTGTGAAGTCGCAGGAGCGGGCATTAGCCTGGATATGAGACTTATAAACCGCTTTATTATTATTATTATCATTATTATTATTATCATTTTGATGCTTGTTCCAGCATAGTGGATCCAGAAGTGATCCAAAAACTGGAGCTCGGACTTTTTGTGCCATTGTAAATAGGGCTGGGCACTAGAGGGTTTAGAAAAAAAAAAAAACTCTTTGATTCCTTATCATTAAATTTTTTAAAATCTGAAATCGCTGTTTTATGAAAAAATGAGAAATTTAGATATTCCTTATATGGACATATCGGTCCTAGGGCAAAAAAAAAGTAACACTCGCAGTCATAAAGACATAGCGGTTATCAATCAAGACTGAGCCTCACGAACGTCTATGAAAGATTTGTTATGGACGCCGTATGCAGTGTAGAGTGCCCTAAATCCTTTTGGAGGTGCAGCATTCCATTTTACAATGTTTGCTCACACCAGGTCATTCATATTGCTGATGGCAGACCAGGAATAATCTCTGTTAAGTTTATGCCTTCCAAGATGGTAGGAACAAATGTTCTCCACTGCGAGAAAGACAATTCTGGAGAGTGTACATGGCAGTGTATAGATCTAGTCATTCCTAGTTGTACTCTGCCTAAGGTTTATGTCATGCGAGTTTGCTGGCTGGCTCATGACAAGAAATGGCTTCTGAGCTAAGAAGTTCCTGGTGACGTTAGTTGTGTGAGGCCTGGCGTTTTCATGCTTAATGATGACATGACCACTGTGGGGGCTTTTGTTTAACAAGCCAGCCACGCACAGGTTACGTCGCACATTATGTGTGCTGACCATTACTTAAAATCAAGGTGTATGGATCTAAGCTGATGTTTAGGGTGGTATCAGGAAGTGAATCTGTGGATATGACAGCTGATATTCCACTGCGTTTTTTCAAAACAATCTTGGCATGATAAAGACATTAAACATGTCGCTTTCAATGAAAACTGATACTGGTGCTTTCCTTGGCTGATGAGGACACCAAATTTCCCATTAATCTGAAATTCTATAGACTGTAATAGATCAAAATATTGATTTCATGCCAAATTTTAAGGGAAACGAACATCACGTACACAAATTCGATATCTGAAAATTACTCACATACACATTTAGCTGAGGAAAACCACCACTGCTTTTAAAGCGGTTGTAATGGTTGTTAGTACATTTTACTCATCGTGATATCTTAACTCAAATAAGGGCAGCGATTTGATTGCTAAGTATTATCGAGGACTCTTTCATACTTATGATACTTTCAAATGGGTGAAAGTATTTCTCATTTCAGCAAGCTTTTTTAAGGAAAAAAAAAAGATCAAGGGAATGTCTCCGCTAGATCTGACGTCGAGATAGGTCGAGCTTTTGAATACTTTGCTCACGGCACACAACTTTTCATTCATTTTATGTTACTTTTGCGCACGTCACTTCCTTGCGCATGTTCAAGATACCTTGTTCGCGATCTCTCATGGATGTACGGTATTAAATGCGCTGTCTTGATCGATGTTCAAATTCTGGAGCCTTAACCTTGTTTTCGTTTTCCATTATTCTTCTAATGAATGATGTGTTAAATGGTAAATCTAACACTAAACTGAAATGAGAGAAGAAGAATCTTCGGTATGCTGGGATCGATTTATCTGAGGGGAGATTTAGAGTGTTTGCAGTAAAGTCAATTTCTTCACAGAGATATTCAAGTACCGTCAAAGGAAATCACCCATACCCAGATCGAAATAACTGAATATGCACCCATATGCAAAAATGTACACTGCTTGCCGCGGTTATGTATGTATATTTCTGGGAATACTTGATTTTCACATTATTATGCAAGAATGGTGCAAGAAGTTCACTGGCCTCAGCAATAAGGATGATTTTAACAAGAAGCTAAAGGTGGCATACTGCGTTTACACTGACCGAGTTACCGGATACAGTGGTATCATGGACATCATAGATGATTTCCAATGTTATAAACTGTGAGGAATTGACAAAACCTGCATTAATTATCAATATAACGCTTTCCATATAAATTATCTTGTTACATGAGAAAAGAAATTCTCATCAGAACTGTGTTTTAATGGATTAATCCCAGTCTCGGTAAAGACCGAAGCGCTCGTGCATGGCTCGACAGATCCTCATAGTGAACAGCACTGGGAATTATAACAACACTCGAAGTCAACTGGCCTTTAGCCATTGCAGTTGGGTTATATATTGACTATAACCACTTGGTTTCGTTGGAAAACCCCACTGTATTGATATTCTAAATGAGTGAATTCACAACAGCGACTGTCGTGAGGACTATGTCAGTTGGTTGCAAGGGATCCGCGAGAATACTTAATAACCACCGCGAGAATACTTAATAACCACTGCAATCTAATATGTGCTGTATAAATATGCGCCATATAGATATCGCCAAATCTTTGCTTCCGCCCGACTGGCTCGCCATTCCCCACAGTTACACCCCGGCACTGAGAAATTATCAGTATAATGGCATGGACACCAATTCCAAGAATGGGACATTAAATGATTAAAATAAGACTGTCTGTTACATGGATATCCTTGCATTATCACTGTGGTGCAGTATAGCAATATAGTGAATCAGCGTACACTCCACCCAGTTTAGTGGAAGGGACACTACAGGAAGACTACAGTTAGGTTTACGGGTTTAACCGCTGATACGGTGCTCGACCGCTTTCACAATGCATGGCGTTATCAATGAATGGAAAACAAACTTCGAACCTTTAATACCTCATCTGTAAAACGAGGAGATCCGGGGGAAGCGACACAAACTTGCCAATACATTGTTATCGAAATATGGTACTTTCGGAGAGCAGACAGTGACGCTAAATCTCCTATATCGAATGTCATACAGACAGACAGTTCCGGCCAAATTGTATGTTCAGAGGTTTCGGAGTTTATCGCGTTCAAAAATAGCTTGTCATACCCCTTGATCACTCTTGTAGTAACGGTGTATGCAAGATAAGGCACTAAATTAACGGGGGAGGACT
>JAWQUT010000044.1:85883-127369 GCA_033807755.1 Ellobium chinense
GGGGGAGAGGATGAGATGAGCCGTTGTGCTGCGATTAGCGATCTAATTACATAATTATGTATACATGCACTTAGTATCGCCAAAACTGATTGTCAATATCGCTCGCCACACCCACTAATCTGACCTGGACGCAAAGGGGGCGTGATGCAATGTTCTTGTAGCCCATATTTAAATATACTATGGCTTACAGGATTGCAATATACCGGTTACCCATAATTATTTAAATTTACTGTGGCTTACATGACTCATGCACTACATCGAAGATAAACTGCGAACTACATACAAGGCCTTAATATTAGCCAACTTTTTAATTTTTGTCAGTGTCCGTGGGACAGACCTACCCGGCAACTAGACCACGATGGCACGGAAACATTTTAAGACCTCAGATCTACTAAATACTCAAAGTGGTATGGAAGGACTCCGATCCGAGTCATCCACGGCCTGAAGCCAGCCCCGCTATGAGAGAGGCGCTACGCCGCCGCATCGCTGCTGGAGCATTGAATCAACAGAAGAAGTGGTGGAAGAAGAAGAAAAGGGGCTGGGGGATTCGGTCCGCTGAAGAGTCGGGAGTCGGGAGGGCTGGCTAATGTTGGCTGAATGAGTGACAAATAACACTGTTCCCCGCGAGTCAGTTTTTCCCAGTGATAGCAAAGACTGTCTTGTGATAGCATTGTGCCTCAGTCACGCTGACAGGACTTGAAGTAAAAGTTTGTGTGAGAGTTGGTACTGGACAATATTAGTTACCAGTGAAGACATGTGATAGTGACTGCTAATACTGAAGGTGGTGATAGTTCCGGAGGTGTGCCGTGCGTTTTCAAGACGTGTTTATTAGGGTATAGCGGAGTACAACCCGAATTCAACCGGCGCTACACACTTTCAACAGGATTTAAATCTACAAGCAGGTTTTATCATAACAGGCTTTTAAAGTAGGTCGGCTTTGCGTGTTGTGTGAAAAGTGCAGCAAGTTAAGTCAAAGCTTTCATGACAAGTAACGGACACAACATCTACCATTTCTTTCGCAGAAGATATGCAACTGAGAGTTTAATATCATTTAAAACAAGCGCTATTATTGGGTTAGAGTGACTAAAATTCCCCAGCTTGTGTTGACATAGCCCTTCCCTTGCATAACAGGACAGAGAGACGATAAGGGCCGTGTTTGTGTGGGTTTCAGTGCATAGTGTACGTGATATCTAAACACACCTTAACGGAGACAGCCTGAAATCAGTCAACTTGACGAAGCCTAGGTAGACCGGGACTTCAACTTAGGCTACACAAGCTGTAAGGTGAAGATTGTAGGAAAGTTGAAAAGGAAAGGAAGATAAAAGAGAAAAAAAAGGAGACAAGCGCATTGAGTGGCGAGTGGCGACCGACTGTCCGCGTGCATCTTATCTCTTCCTACATTTCGTTCAAGTGTTCAGTTTAAAGTGGTGACGTGCGGCAGTTTTGGTCTTGGTTTAGGCCTAGTTCAGATAAAGACAGCACCTCCACTTTTGTGAATTTCAAAATCTGGACTGGACTGGGACTACTATCTCTCCATGCTGAGCAACTGGCTCAGACACTTCGCACTGAACGAGGACACGGACACAATGACTTAGTGGCTTGGATTCAGTGTTGATTTAGTGCCTTTACGTGTACATTCATAATTAGTGTGTGTATGATGATGTTTAACAAGCATGGATAGAAAACACATGTCTGGCTTACTGAAGAAGGAAACTACTCAAGCCAGATCGACTCCGACGTAAATTTTAGTAACGTCAAAAGGACAAGTCAACGGAGGACAACCTTGAAACAAAGCACAGCAATGACGTCACAAAAGTCTAGAAGTGCAGCATTTCCATTGGCTGGTGCCGGAGTCTGGGGGCCATCGTGCTTCTCAAGGCTATGCTCATCAGTCTTTGTTCTAATCATCGCTGCGACCTGCACACTGGGGGAACAGGTGAGATCCAGGACCCATTAAAAGTATTGTACACAAGAAAATTAATATGCCATGGTTCACCCTAATCAAATTAGAACAACAAAGCTGTTAGTCAACCAGCATGACATCATTATCCCTTATAATAGATCTAAAGTAGTTTACAGCTAGTCTACCTCTATTTAACGAAAAGCGCTTTGTACGGTGTGCATAAACTGTACGATCAGACCATCCTCTAACTTTAAGTTATAAAAAACTCCGCTCACGCATTGTAATTTTCTGGTCACAGATCACATGTAACTCAAGAAGTCGAAAGCCTCACAAACTGAAAAGATTTAAACCCCTGAAATAGTGCTCATTACTGAAACCTAAATAACCGTGACTCTTTAACATTCTTTGAGTAGTGGCAGGTCCAGCTAAAACTAACAGGGTATCATTACGATATATATGTTGTAACCTTTACCTTCACTTGAACGTATAAAACCTGGTTGACATAGACTAGTCTCCGGACATAATAAAAACAGAGTCCCTCTAAAGGAAAAATACATTTGAACACGATGATCATTACATGGTCCTTAAAACGAAAGTATCGCTATTACGAAATATTTTGCAAATCCCAATGAGATGGTCGGGGTTTGGGTAATGGTACTGTGAGTATGTTATAGGCACAACTGTTTAAATCGTCCTGTGCATTTGTAATAAGATTCTCTAAATCTTGACAGCTTCCCTCTTGGCTTAGATTACTTGAATCGGTAAAGGTTCGTGTGTAATCCCCCCTCTGTCTTCCTTCACTTTCTGCTGTCAAACACTCGCCTATTCAAAATTGGACGTACAAAATTGTTCCTATCTATCACAAAACTATACTTCGTTTTCCTATGTCTGATTTCTTCGCTTTTTTATCTCTTTGTGGCCCTGTTACTACCATTGCTACTTCTTTCTCCTTTTCGTAGTGCTTCTTCTTCTACTTTTGTGTTCCACTCCTTCAGCTCCAGCAAACATTTTAAGGTGGGGTCAAACAAAGACAGATTTCTGGCAATTTTGACAAATGCAAGACAAACAAAACCTGCTGTCACAGACAACAAAGCGCAGCCCGCTGCCAGACTGCTTTTGCCTTTATGGCTAGGAAAAACAATAAAACCTGAGTCGCGTTGCATTAGGAAGCGGTGCAATGAAAAAGGAAGGAGCTGAAAAAGAACAAGCAAATGAAAGATAACGCTGAAGAACAAGCAAAAGCTTTACGCGCACGGTTTTCTAATATAATCATAGGCACATTTCTACTAATACCCCGCAATAACGCGACGCCTCAAAATGTGTAGCCTACTCCCGCAAATCGAAATTACCTTTGGCGCTTGAGGGCAGACAGAATATGCAATTACATGTGTCGCTAATAAAGTTTTATTTCAACAGCAAAATGAATCAAGATAGATCTCGGCCCTAGCTGTATATCTCTGCATACATCTTCTTCATAAAATAAACCAGGGGTGCAGAAACGTAAGGCATCGCAAAAATGATTATTATTTTTAGGCCGTAACTAAAAGTTGAAACGGTTAAGGAAATTGCTTCGTGATTCTGTGTATTCGCATCTTTTATTTGTGCGTGTATGTGCGTGGATTGTACGTTGGCGTGTACGCGTTGATACACCAGAAAAGGGACGGAAGGAAACGAGGAAAGAAACATGTTTTCGTAGGTGTATTCATATTAATTTAACCGTTTAGAAAGTAGAATAGAGATGGTGGCCTGTGTTTGTGGGAGTCTGATCAAAATACATGTCGTGTTTTTGCCCAGAGGCCTTTACCAAGACTGGGAGCGTAGGTTGACAAGTGGTTACATGTCCTGCGCTAACACAGCGGAAAAGGCAACAAGCAATTACCAGTCTGACAAAGAGCCGGCGAAATGTCACCTAATTTGTCATGCGGCCCCATGTCTAACCCCAAACGTCCCCAGATTACCTCGGAATCCGGCCTGGTTGGGAGGTGAATAACTTACAGCAGGGCAATTCAATGAAACTGTCACGTAATAATAATATTCTGAGAGATTTTCGAAAATTAGTCCAATTTCAACAAGGAAAACAGTATTTGCTTCCTTTCTAAATGGGATGGAAGGATTGGGCGGCACTTCAGGAGCACTGTAAGGTCTTTCTTGGTCATTGGAAAATTCTTCTGCACCTCGAATTTTCAAAGAAGTCCGTGACATTCACTGGTTTCCATGAGCTGACAGAAAAAATGTCAGCGCAAACCAGCATCTAAACATTAAGAATAACATACACTGATAAATCCAGACTGATAATGACGACTGCTTTGCTAACAGTAACAGCATTGCCAAAGTGACACGGTCAATGGAACGAGCCACGAGTGAGATACACTATACTACATAAATCTATGCGTGGATAGTAATAATGTGCAATTTACGATCACAACGGGGGGCCGCGCGGGCTGAAAACGACAACTGATTGTGCTTAACCACAATTCGCTTAATTGAAACAATTGTCAGATAAAAGATGATTTCTAATTTATATTAAGCTCCTACTAGATACCTGAAACTCCCATGTTTATCTTATTCGAAATGTTTTCCATGCTCCCAAAGAGTTTCAACTAAGCGGAACCAACTATATCTGTAGTCTCGTAAGTATAGTATGATTGATAGCCTACCTCGTGGGAGGCAGAGAGCCCAAAGGCACATGATGGATGGATGGCAACGGTCGACAAGTGTTTGTTGTTGTATGAATGAAAAGTAAACATACGTTTTCAGCACTCACTACGTCAACGTAAAAGTTGGTAGCACACAAACGTTGATAACATACTGACAGTGATGACAATGTCAAAATACGGACTTCTGCCGTTTGTTATTTTGGGAAAATAAAAGACATTATGGAAACTACATGACACAGTTGAAAAAAAACTTCCTCGCTTTTTTAATGGGGTGAAAAAGCCATGCATTCGACTTATCAGTGATTCGAGGAAAACTGAAATGCATGACAATTTAGATAAAAACCAGGAGGGGTATTTACAGGGGAAATGCATATAGGAACGTGCTGTGTCACTGTCACTTTCGTGCAACTGACTTCACACAACGATGGCTTTCAGCTTTCGTACCCGAATAAAATTGTTCTTTATTGGTGACACTGACACTGTCACAGAGCATAAAACTGGTGTGTATGCGGTCAATGAGGTAGGCATGTTGCGACATTATTATGGGTCATTAAGGGCCACCAAACCACAGGACAATTGATTGCACCGACGTAAGTGGTGGATAGATAGCGATCTTGCCAGCAGAGTACGCCAGTCGTCCGCCAGTTCACGGTAAAGGAGGATGCCAAAACGTGCATTTATATCTTCAGGACAAGCCGAAACAAACTTAAATTTTATCAAAGCTAATACAGAAACTACACGGCGTGACACATTTACAAACTGTGTGTTTACAACACAGCAAAACCAGGATGACCTATTGGTGAATCATTATTTTGTGTGGGAATGAAAAAAACCGCCCCTGAAAATGAAAGAAAAGGGGTCAAACGACACTTTTCGGGACAATGGGCGGCTTTGGGGTCATCAAAAAATCATGGTTCATTCAAGAGAGGCACGAAAGCGTTGTGGAGATAGCATTCTAGGCCAGTAACAGTGGCCAAAGACATCTGATCCCGGTTTTCTTCGGGGTTTCCAACGGCTCATGAAGGCTGGATACGGATGAAACCGAAGACACTTTAGATACATGACTCAGATAATACCTTGTAGTGTCTAATACACAAGGGTGCTCAGCCCTCTGTCCCACTCTCCCTCCCTCTCTCTCTCTCTCTTTCTCCCCCCTCTCTCTCTCTCTCTCTCTCTCTCTCTCTCTCTCTCTCTCAAACGGCAAAGGCCTCAACATTTAAGCAGGTGGCAGAGGGCTGCGTCTAAACTGTTTGCAGCCTCTTAAAACATACCCCTTTCGCGGCAAACACCTCTGAGACAAAGGAACTCCAAACAGGAGTCAAATTAAAGTAATAAAATTGTAGACGGGTAAAATCATGGCGAGAAATATTTGAGCTTCCCCCCACAATTCGTCGACATCCCCAGGGGCAAAACACCCTGCCGTGCGCGCCAGCATGGACGGACCGTTATTTTATTACCTTTTTAGTGCCGGACACTTTCTCTGTACCTTTTGTGGCTTGAGCTTTCGGTATTTAATCTGAACGAAGAGTAAAACCCCTTTAGCTCGCCCACGAGCTTCATCAGATCAAAGTTTGTGGTCGTTAAGATACAGCGCAAAACCCCAAAAACCTTGGGTATAATCGGTATTGAAACAAGGTGTGGTACAGCATGGGTGTGAGCCGAAACTTTGGTGCAAAGAGGTCGAGCTCAAAGACGTGCGAGTGAGGAATTGCCAACAGCGGCAAAGAAGACAAAAACTGACCGCTGATCTGTGCTTACACTTAGATCTCTTGAGGATAGGCCAAGGTTCAGGATACGTCGGTTCCCAAACTTTAATTTTATCAACAACAACAAAAGAAAAACACTTATTCTTGGGTTCAGCATATAATGAGTCAAGAAATCAGCTTTCCCAAAGAAAGAAAAAAAAAAGATGAAAAAGGTTAAGGATTGAGCTCAATATAAATGCTAATCACCAACGAAGAAGGGACACGGTGGTTTAGCCAGGCCGTTTACCTTCCTTAATCATTTTTAAGCATGTCCGACTAGCCAAGCGAAATAATGGCACAACAAAGGGAGCGAAACGCAATACATCTGAAGTCCCAAGAGAAATTTGCATAAGTACAGAGTTAGCTTCTCAGACATGCCTCCACTCTGAAGCATTAAAAGTACAGTTACATCTTTTCTCACGCCCCCACTCTACAAGCATCACACGTATTCACAGACATTCTGAATACCGCCTGGGCTACAAAGCAAAATATGCAATATGTTTTGACAGAACGATGATTTCCCACACAAGTTTTTCAACATACTGCGTCATTATATGTAAACACCTGTGAAAATTAGGGACCGTGTCTTGCAGCGGTAAAAAAAACATTCCGGGGGGGGNNGGGGGGGGGGGGTCTTAAAGACTTTGACAAGAAATAGCTTTGATCCATGTATGACTCTCCCTCCTCCAGACACTACATAATCATACAATGACAAAAACTGGTAGATCTAGATTCTCATAAACTCGAAACGTTCTCACAACCCTTGAATATAGAATGTTATGACCCAGAGCCTCTTAATATCTATATCAAAATCTATTCCAACTCGAGTAGTATATACTTGGCCTCTGGAGAGAGTTTCAATTTGCTTTCAACACGTCAGTTGTCGACATGTCCTGAAACTTTTCTTATAAAACGGGAATATACACTGGATCACAAAGAACCACCAGATGGGGATTTTATGCTCTGACAGTACCAGGCTGATCTCCAAATTTAAAACAAAGAAATATGGTGCCTTTTTTTTTTTCTTTTTGTCTATGAGTGCCCGAGTATCTCTGTTTGCGCGCTTGCTTGCGCTTCTACGGGAGGATGGTATGGAAGAGGCGGCTTATACAGCATCTGGTGTTTTTCCCCGTAACTCTGCGTGAAGTATTGACAAAATACATTTTAAGCCTCTAATTCTGTGAGGCAATCACTGGACCAATGACGCCTCTTTGGGCAGGCAAAAGAGTTAAGCAGTCCTAATGGAGACTTAAAAACCCCAGCAGGATTATAATCGCCGGGAGGGAACTGATGGCTATCTGGAGGAAAGCACCACCTTATCCCTGCCCTCGCCCCTCAATAACGGCGCCTGGCATGCCATAAGAAGTGAAAATGACAGGCCGCTTACATAAAAGTAACTTGTCCGGGTTGGGTAAACTAAACTCTGTCCACAAAAGCCGAGCTGAGACAGGCAAGGGGGTGTAAAATGACAATGTCTAAGAAGAGCTTCCTGTGTGTAAGAGAGGCTCAAATGACTATCATTACGTAGGCATAAACACAGATGTTGCAGCCGCTTGAGCTATCGTAATACCCATTTGGGCGATGCCGTCGTGTGCGGAGGAAGAGGACGGGCTTACTTTGGGCATTCCAAGAGTTTTATAGTGTGGGTCGTAGTACCTTAGAATGGTCCAGAAGTGACCAACGGGTAACAGATGGAAGACTCGGGCATTTCGCTGTTTGTGACAATGACCCTTCAAAGGCAGGGAGGGACCCGTTGGGACAAATTACCGGATTAGACGTTTATTGCTGGTTGTCCAAACATGTGGGGTCGGTGTCGTTACCACGGGGATTTCCTGAAATATTCATATTACATTGCACTACTGGTCTTGCGTAACGGAGTTTGAGTCATCGAACAAAGACTTCGATCCCACGGCCTAAAATGGCAGCGTAATTTTACCATGATCTTGGCAAGAGAAAAGCGCACCTTTTCAGCCCCCCCTCTCCCCCCGCCTCTTCCCTCCTGCACGCTTTTTTTTTTCACTCACTTTCTTTCCTCATATTCAGAAAAACTAGACTATGTCGGGCTTGGGAAGAAAATACGAAAAGAACCTCCGCTTATTCTGAACGATGCTACGATCTGCTCTAAGATGGGAGCTGACGGTATCAGGATAAAGAAACAAGCGACCATGACCAAATCACGTTGTTCCGTAGGCCGCTCTACCAATAGTATTAGACGACATATTCTCATAATAACATGGTTGCTCCTTTTGCCAAAATATAATGTTAGCGCGCGTTTAAAAGACCTCATGGTGGGACAAGCTGTTCTTATCGTAGGCTGCATGACTGCACTTGACAAGAAGAAATAGCAGCTGAACTGAGGGATGGAGGGCGCGGTGTTAAATCAGGTTACCAGAATTTTTTTTTTTTTTAAGCCGGAGCCCAATCGCATGCGAAAATACCCNCCCCCCCCCCCCCCCACACACACACACACAAAAAAAAAATGCCAAAAAAGAGCCAAATCATGTCAGTTAAGAGCTGACTGGTCAAGATTTGATGTACGACAAGAAATTTTCTACGAACTATGTCTATATACTGCATAAACTTGGATTTTATAGTTACCATAGATTTTCTACATGTATTAGAGCTGCATAAGAAATGTTCCTTAAATGAAAACAGTTTTAAGTCGTTCTTTGCTTCGTGTTCATCAGTAAATTATGACAGAAGCTAGATCGCTGCAGTATCAAACATTTTGAGAGCAGTGTAAGTACTTTTTACAAATGAAATTTTGTCAGTTTTGACCAAGTTCCGTCGGAACCAAAGAAGAGCCAATGTGTCAGTCAGTTATTTGGGAGCCAATGATTATTTGAACAGTGTCATAAATCTGGCATCTCGCTCCCAAAGAGCCAATTCTGGCAACCCTGTTCTAAACGGACTACCAGTTTGGCCTAAATATGACGGTGACATGAATGCTAGGATAGCAACCCAAAGGAGGCAGAATTGGCACACGCGTTGAATAGCATTACTTCAAGTCCATAAAGAATGCCTTCCCTTGTGTAGACCGACTCGTGGCAAATTCATCCACCGTGCCGGGCAAACACATTATTGAAATTCAAGCCATAAATGCAGACGTAAGGAACTTTAAGTTTTATATACGCCTGACAGATATATTTGGTATTGGAATGGGTAGGTATAGAGAAGCACTACTGAACTCTTGGTATGTCGTGAATGAAAGTAAATGCGTATTCAGATCGGTCAGATAAAGAGTAATTTTATATTAACTTTCTTCCGTTCCAACGCGCGCGGGATTGCCAGTCGTAATGCATACGGCACGCGCCTGAGCCAACTTATCCACACGTTCTGAAGTATAACAAGACCAGTGTAGACTTTTCTTGGCGCCTTTCGGTGAATACGCACGATATAAAAAAAAGTGTGGATAAAAATATGTCGGTCCTCTATTGCTTGGCACGAGCGTCGATTTGCATTTGAACGTGGCCGTCTGTTGAATGAACAAACAGGCGTTTTCGGGTTTCATTTTTTTTTTTCAATATCAATTTAAATTATAATTTTGGACGTTTCTGAAACGCAGCTGCAGATTTCTAAGCCATTGTGAATGGAAACTGAGCAAACGCTTCAACAGATTACCCGAGCCGGGTGACACCTGATTATTTCGGAGACACATCATTACGGCAGCTTAGGTATCGTCCACGACAAATGGACCGCGGGAGAGGCTCGAAGAGTGCTGGCAAAATGACTACTTTGAGCTATGATTAAGGCCCACCTGAGGGCAGAGAGGCATGGGATAGGTAAGGCATCACTGTCATCTGCCCGTCTGATAACGGAGACCTGAGATGAGCACAAAGTAGCCCGAAAATCCCGGATGACAGATTTGAAGGCTCAAATTGTGTCCCCTTGATGCTCCTTAGCTTTGTACTTCTTGGCAAGGCCATCGCCTGAGTGGCTAGTAATGACCAATACTTTGCATCACGGCTGCTGGAGATAGAGGGGCTTAAGAAGAAGATATGAGGAGTAAATTAGCCTCGTTTGCTGTTCTAGTTGGACAGATCGGTGCGTTCAAAATGAGCATGTTGAAAAGCGATACTTTCAAAGCCTGAGGGCTTAGGGGTCTCTAAGCGTGGGCAAACTGTGTCGCAAATATCAATTCAGGATCGTTATCTTCGTTTTATTATTTGATAATCGAGCTATGAATCCACTCGCTTTAAATCCATGTCTCGCAATGTATGAAAGAAAAGTAAATACACGTATAGATAGTCCATATGAAGAGAGAAGTTATGCTGAAAAACGTAAGTCCAGGGCAAGGGGAGTGGAACAGAGATGAGGAGAAAGCTGAGGGTGGTTACGATGATAAGGTTGCTAGGAAAATGTGCACTAAATAGATCAAGCACACTTCACAAACTACACAGATATTTTGTCCTACTACACATATATTTTGTCCTACATGGCCGTTCGTAAACAAATCCGACACTGACACAGCCAGATATTCATATAAATAGTCACTATTGCTTTATGAAACAACCGAAGCAATTAAGATTATTGTCCATCACAGTAACCGTAACCACTAAACATAATGGCGTGAATATCTGAATTAACTAGCCAATTAATGAACATGATCCAGAGACAGCAAATTCGCCCGAAATGACTAAAGCGTGGCCTTATTTCGGACGCATGCAGTTTCCTATGGTCGTATTTTTCCCGACCTTCGAGACAGCAAGTATGGTTTCTTATAGATTTCATCTGTCTTTGTGGAAAACTGTAATTATATCAGGGGCAGGCTATCTGAGAAGGAGACCGAAGATAATTACAAGAAATCGCTATAGCTGCACATACACAATGTTGTTTCCGGTAAATAATTATCAAGAAACCTCAAGCAGAGGAAAACGGGAGAATGGGTCGAGGTGGGCCGAGGAAGAAAGGAAAAAAATCCAATTGAGTGCGAGGCACACAATACACACAATAGCGACAGAAGGTGCAGCTAAGTTCATTTCTAGATCTGGAGCAGTTATAAAAAGGTAAATCTTTTATTGTTGGAGAGCGCGGCTGCACTGCCGGGGTACAACTGGAGAAAAGGGGTAGTAATTTAGTAAGTCCGCTATTCTATGGATCCACTCTGCCCCCGAAGATGGGGTCATCTTGACAGAGGTCGAGCCCGCACCAATTAACTGACAGCGATCCCACTTCACGACCCCTAGGGCCTCGCTTTGTGCAGCTGTACTCTGGTAGGTCTCTGATTGTTCTTTCAGAGCACCACAGTCGGGTGCATTGTTCTTTCATCAAAGGCGAAAGGCTATTTTTCCGGCCGAGATTTCAATGGCGTCCCAGGCAGTTTTCTCGGCCAGTTTAAGACGGAATGATAGAGTCTTCCGCCCATTCAGAGCACTTCACTATCCCAACAGGAGTCTTGTTTTGCCCTAAGACTGTGGTAAATGTCGCCTTCACGCCTAAATGGCCCCAGCTTTTCCCCCAGTAGTGTCCACGCTCAACAAAGGCTACACCCTGTTTGGCCACGAGAACCATTGTCTGATTCACTTGACAACAAAATTAATATAGTATTTTTGCTGTGGATATCTATGAACTCTTTCAGGCCCACAGTAAGCCGTTCTTTAGTTTTTACGGCGAAGTAATTCAGGAAGGATTCGGTATGTCTTTGATAGGCTTTGTACCTACGGCAGGTGCTTTTCTCTTGTGGCATGTGGCACCCTCTTTTCAACCTGTAAAAAAGCTTGAAACAAAACCGACAGACGGTGTCCATTTCCTTTGGAAAGCCAGTCGTGGATAACGCGATAGGCAAAAAGCTTGCACTCAACTCCTGAGCAAACAATATCAACGGATGAGGCCAAAATTAAAAGGTCTTCTCGAGTTTTCATAATGCTACCAGCAAGGGCCGGGCCTGGAAAAACAGCCTTGAAAGCGATATCGCTGGAGACTCGTGGACACCTAAGGTTGGGAAAACACAACTGAAGAGACTGAATTCAAGTATGAAACATCTCAGGATTTTCCATTTTCTTCCTTTATGTATTTTTTTTTCCTTTTTAGGTTTTCATATCCGTTTTGAGAGCGTTATCAAGAAAAGTTTGTTTGCACACTGTCTCATACCAATGATTTAGTCGACGTCTCGACGGTCTCGGTATAAAAATGTTGCTTGAGTTTTCCATGCGTGATAACATGACATTGTGGGTATACATTACGTTGGTACAGGGCGGGGTGGAAGGGGGGGGGGAGAGAGAGAGAGAGAGAGAATGGAATCACACCGGTGGTGTTTTGTTGTTGTTATACTTCATCATGAAATGAGTCAATTACGCCACACAGCAGGCTTGGCGCCAAGTAGAAGAGAACTACATCAGCAGCATTCTTTAATGATATAAAGAGATCGGATGGATAAACCTGACAAATGCCTCTATGTGTATATAGCGATATAGTCTAGAGATAGGCCATATAAACAATATTCTAAATTGGCATCGTCTCCCAATAAAGGTGTTACATCCAGGTGTTAGAAAGACGACATATGATTACGTCTGCAGATGGCATCGAAATGGTGATTGTCATAAGAGACCATAATTTTTTTAAAAACCCAAAGAACAGAGTGGACATGATGCAATTTTGGAGTGCTTTGTGGTTACAAAAAAGAAAGGAGGGGGCTATAAGGGATTCTTTTCTGGTCTTGTTCAGCATCTTTGACACCAGTGCCACCAGCCACTTTTTTTTATTAAAAAAAAAAGGTTATTGTTTGCTCGTCATTAGATATTCTGTAGGGCGGCCCGGTAGCGTTTTGAGTCATGTTTTTCTTCCCTCTTGTCGCGTCTTTGCCAATTTACAAAAAGGCTTGAAACTGAGCCAAAGCCGGGCCAGCCAACGGACGGAGAGACGATGGTAAAAAGGGGGTCAAACCCATGGGACTGGAGTGGCCCAAAGAGATGCTCTTATTATGCGGCTAAGGCTCCCATCTCTTCCTTTATTCTGGCTGCCACACAAAAACTGTGTCCAAAAATTTTCCTTTAAAGAAGAGATGCTATCCTACACCATCTGTTGGTGCTGTGTCAAGAGGACCATTCTTTCCATAACAATCTTGTTTAAAATGTGTATGCCTCTGTCTCTGTGCGTGTGCGTGTGGAGGGGAGACTGGGGTGGTAATGAAGCGAGGGCTTTGAAGTTTTTACAAGCTTGCATCTGGCAGTCAAACAGTTAACAACAGTTTTTGGTGTCACCCCCTCTGTTCCTGCTTTGTGGTCGCCCTTTTTGTCTTCTTCACCGAAGGATGCTGCATCCGATGCAACTTTATTTCTTGCAACTTGTCAGGATGTCAGAAAACCCACATAAAGTGAACCAAAAGAAATCCTCACATCTGGAGCCCCTTCTTTCTACTTGTCGTTTCCCTCCTCTACCGTATCCTTTTTTTTTTAAATTTGGTGGAGATTTGCTGCGAGAAGGAAACCATGTCACGATGACCAAAATATTAAAAAAATATCAAAATCAAAACATTTTTAAAAAATCAGGCGTCCGAGGAGTTTTTCCTTCCTCAATTGTCTGTGTATTATATATTTAGAATCATGACTTCTGAATTTTGTGTTCCACTTGGTATAATCCCTTATCACGATTTCAACGTCATGTAGTTGCACAAAGAAGTCAGACAGACTTTGCAAACATTCAACATTACATGTGGGTAAACAGGTTGCAGGCGAATCGAAGAGGGATGGGTAAGGTGCGGCGGGGGCAAGAATATGCAGTCCCACCCTGCTGTTTCAAACACACAAGAGGCCCTGACTCAATCCATCACTCCGTGTAGCAGCGAGGAAGTGAAACGGGATTACCTGTTTCATTTCCATATTCAACATTCTTTTTTATTATAACCAAAGCAAAGTCTAAATGATAGTAAGAAACAATCCAGCAGACAGCTCTGTGTATCAGGTGCCCAATCATTATAATATAGCTAGGGCAATTTTGTTTTGTTTATGTTTTTTAAAGTAAGAACCAAAGGAGAATTAACTCCATTTATGAATACCCTTTATGTAAGTACCAAAATAGTTCCGATAGATCTAACAAAACGGCAACCGTGCTGTGGAAATTCAAAAGCAGGCAGAGCAACCTGGAATATCTCTGACCCTTGGAGTTCCTTCAACTCTTTGGGGTATCTCTCACCGCGTGGAGTGTATTTAATTCCTAATCTAGGTGTAACAAACAATCTGTACCAGGCAGGACGAGGGCGGATGTCATTTTCCATTTTCCATGCAAAGAAATACACTTTCATATTATTTTTTTTTTAAAAAGCAGCAAAGTACGAGTGTAATGGGATCCCGCGGTCCTCTACAGGTAATTGTGATAATATCATTCTGTAATTCTTGACGAGACGAACTGCAGGCGAACATGCATGAGAAATCCCTTCCCCTTGCCAAATCTCAGGATTGAAATTATCTGAGCTAATCGCGCGTACCATTAGCGGACATACCGAGATCTCCATACCATGTTATCACAGTCAAATCTCACTTGATAGGCTTTTATACCATACAACTCTATCTTGACAACGAAATCCCTTGACAAACTAGGAGCTCGCCCGCGTCATCTAAGGGGTCCAGAAAGTCTACGCCATTCTGCAAATAAAACGTTCCCATTTATGAAGCAGATAACGGAAAGGGCCTGACAAAGAGGGCAGAGATAGGGACTAGGACTGAAGATAAGTGTTTGTCACCTTTTCAAATTGTTGACCAATGCAATGGTAAAATATCGCTGGAATAATATTAAATTCTAACTGTACTTCGGCATTAAGTAAAAAAAATAAAACTCGTTTAAGTAGTGTTCCGATAACAGTGTTATATAGATACATTTAATGTTGTTATAAATTTCTTGCTTTTATGACTAGAGAGTGAGTGGAAAGGGAGACTAGGAGGTTAGATCCTTAATAACATCTCTTTCGGATCTGAAATGGTGATTCATGAAACACACAATGGCGAGCTATAGAGGCATTAGGATCAAATTCACTCTTTAAAATACCAAGGCCATTGCCTCCTCAAATAACAGTACGAACTGACTTTTTGTTATGCGGGATCAACAAACCAAACAACCGGTCTACTAAGCTGAAAGGCCAACTGGCAACAGCTGCAGGCTTGGAAATGGGGTTACTACGAGTGGCTTTTAATACTATCAGCGTAATAAAGGGGTTGCAAAATTGATTTTAGATACGAGATACGAGGGCCTCCCTGTGCAGTAATCCCCACTGCAAAACGATGGTGAATAAGTGATGCTGAAAATTATTTCATGTCTCTCTTCATTGTTATGACGGCTGTAGAGCCACGTAATGTGGCAGCCATGATTGTATTGACGCCGTAAGACGGTTGGAAAGCAACGCACCGACCTTCTGTGACCTTATAAAGCGTATACAGTGTATAACTCTGTCTATTAATGAAAGGAGAACTGTCTTCAAGTTGTAAAATAAATCCAAGTTATGATTCCCCACCCTCTTTTTTAATCCCTCATTTCAAGTACCCTTCTTCTCTTATCTCTGTCCTTCTCCACAAACGACCACATTATGAACTCATGGCGAGACGTTCTTGTAAATATAATAATAACATGGAGGAACGGTAACCGTATATTGTGTGCACACTTAATAAACGATTATTAAATCTAAATCTTGACTCATGAATGCAGTTAATGTGACGCTCAAATACATAAGCTTATTTAAATCGCGTGCAAGTTTTTTTGTCGATTGTAATGCCATAACATAACCCTTTCTAACCGTCTCTGACAACACTGAGTTGCTATTATGAGGAGCTACCATTAGCTACTGACTCTTACACGGAAAGTACAATGATCTGAACCTATTATCCGAAAACAAAGCAGAAATCGTGGTTAAACCAATTGCCCTTAAGCGAAGTTGGGTGTATCACACCAAAGCAAACAACAACAACAATGGCATACAAAACAGGGTCATGGCAGCCAATCAAAATTACAGGGTCCACGGGAAATCACCAGGAGACTGATATTGTCTTTGTGTGACTTCTGTCCTGGTCTTTCGGCTCAGCCCGCGATGACTATGCTGTCTAAATAATGGAGACCGCGCCATTGTTTCGGGGTCGCAATCGGCGATAAGGCACGTTGACCTAATTAAACTATAACACGCATGAAAGGGCAAAATGGCTGTCCTAGTAGACAGCCACTGGTGCCTGACTTCCAGGTTAATGCGAATTAGTTCACGATAATATTAATGGGACGATGTGAAAGGAATGGGTGGTGCTGATAGCATGCTTATGTTCATGATGTGAACAGGCCATAGCTCATAAATGGGGATGATGAAGGGAAAAAAAAAAACAACCCAAAGTAGAGAAAGGTGACAGATGACAATACAATAGCTATCCTTGTCAAAGACCGATCGCGCCTTGAGGGCCATCACTTACATCTCCCTTGAGTGATATAATTAAACCCCTAAATTTGAGAGAAAACTTCGTAAAGATAAAGCTAAGAGCGAAACTGGACACCTACACCTACAGTAAATACATATTTCTTAACTTGACACACATACAGAAATATAGAACAATCCACGTTCACTACACTGAACAGATTCCAATTAATTACATATACTACTATTGAATTATTCTACATTAATATCTTGTCTTTATTATTATTATTATTATTATTATTATTATTATGCTCTACATCCACAGATCCCATCTTTCGCCAAACTAAAGGAATCCTACCCGGGCTACGCCCACTTTGGGGGCGTGTTCCACAATCATCAGCTCATTGATGCCATTGGCTGCGACACGAACCTCCTCCTCCACGATACCAGCGCGCTCCGCCTATCGTGGGCGCTAAACAAGATAGGAGGCGTGCACTCGCTGGGGACAGAGCTCATCCGCTTGTCCAAATATGGTCGTGACAGTGTCATAGGGCGGGACGGCCTACAGTACATCTACCACCCCATCGCTTACGGCCCGTACTTGGCGGACAAGTATGGGTATCCTACAGTATCAAAGCTCCACGAGTTGGACCCGGTAGACACCAAAAAGGTATGTTGGGAATCAAATGCAAAGAGATATCATACCGAAAACTGTTTGGATGTTTTGCAACCAAAGTAGAGAGTGCGCTTGAGTGCCAGACAGACATAGCAGGGGACGTCAGACCGACAAACAGAAACTGAGGCGAGAAGGGTATTTGAAATATTCTGATGGTGGCTCGACGGTGAAACTGTAAAAAAGACCTGACTGACGTCAGTGTTAACATTTAAAATTCTGAAAACACAACCGAAAAAACCCTTGGCATAAACAACTAGACTTACTCAATGGATGGGTTTGGGAATGAAAATGTCCCCGCCTGTTGCTTGACGCTAATGATCTTCTCTTTTTCTCTCCTCAGAACTTCTGGGGCAAGCAGGGTGTCCTCAGAGTGATCACCTACACCAAGAAACAGAACATGCCCAAAGGCCACGTGGCGCTCTGGGACTGCAACCACTTTCACCAGGCCAAAGACTGGATCGCTGGCCACAGCCTTATCACCGTCGAGTTCTGGGAGTCTCCAGGTAAGCTAATTCTGAAATTACAGCAGGACCTGTCTACAGAAGCTCGAATCTCAGCGACTCCAACTGAAAAACTAATGAATTTACTTTGTCTCTGCTGTAACTTTTAAAGTAGTCTTCTACCTGTAAAATAAATGAGCCGAGCAGTTTGATTGAGTCAGCTGGATTTGATATTAAAACCTTTCAAACAGTTTTGCTATCTTTTCTTTCTACTCTGATGAAATGGCGAAGCAAGGGTTTACTGTTTACATATACTTTTCCTATATTCCTCAGATTCTGATTGCAGTCATATGTCAAATCCTTCTGAACCACCAAGGCACCCGGATGTTGCCGAGATTTTGCCAAGCCTTCGACCTGACGCCAAACCTGCCAAACTCCGGCATCGGCACTGGGAGAAGCGGTTTATTAAAAAGTACTACCAGCTTCACCAACAGAGCGACACATTAGTGCCCAACCAGTGGGAGAATCATGGCTAGCAATAAAACAATGAAACAAATATCTGACGCTGATAGTGACAGTGAATGTGCCAAAAAAAAAACAGACTACTATTGCAATAGCCATATTTTCAGCTCTACAGCAAACCAAATATTCTTCTTGTGAAGTGCACAGCTGTATCGGCCATGAACCAGCAATGTGCATAACATCAGTGAAGAAGACTGGACAAGAGCTTTGTTGTGAAAATTCAGTCAGTCAGTAACTTTGTAATTTTGTGACCTCATTCAATAATCAATCACCATGATCTGTATCAACAACCAGTGACCACTGGTGATTGATTTTCGTCATCATTATGTCAGTTCATCACTTACGTAATGATGTCAACAATCAAAAGTAAAGCTTGGGACTTCCATATTCAACACTGCCATTAACCAGAACATTGAAAAGGAGGCTCCAGAAAAGACGACCGTTAAAACCAAACTGCATTTATTGGTATTTTCTTGTTATTGTTGTTATTCATCGTCGCTGATGTACCCAGATCCAGCGAGTCATATCTCCAAGCCTCATCGCCCTGATCTACAGCCACTGTGTCTTTGACAAAAGTTCGCTTCAATAGTTCTCACGGACCCCATCACAGCTGTCTACAGAATACATGAAACAGCCCTGGCCAAGTTATTCCAACCCAGCTCGCGCGGAATAGTATTAGACATCATGCTTTTAACATGAACGCAAGTTTCGAGTTTAAAATCTCAGTTGTTGCCTGTATGAAAGGGGTATGTATAGAAACCTTGCAGTAGGCGCCTATGGCACGACTAAAACACCATTAAGTCTTAAGAAAGACATACCTTACCAGGTGAAGAGAACAATAGAACGAGTCTAGATCAGCCGATGAAGGCTTAGACATTCTGATAAATTTCGTACGCCAATAAGTGATTCTATAATACATCCCATGGTGCAACTTTAATTGCGCTTTTTCCTTGCCTTGCTAAATGAATGTTGCATGATGAGGCACCTGTGGTTAGATCTATAGCCTGAGTTTTAAGTCTGACAGCTAAACATCATGTTCAGGGAAATTCGTAACAAGGGACTTGTAACAGAAATAAAAACAAAACATCATACCCCACCCTACTTCCCTTACATCAAACTCCTCAAAAAAAAAAAACGAAATCTACAACCTACTGTCGTTAGTTGTTAAGAGACAGCACCCCAGACAAATGTGTGAACACAGATGCAACCTTGGTCTTCACTCAAGGGCCCTTTAAGAACATGTCATCCCTCTGAAGTATTAAATTCAACCTTTATCACTGGGTTCTCAGCCTTTTCTGGCTGACGTGCCCCTCGACCCTGTCAGGCAACTCTGCCTATTGTTCGTTCCCACCCATCAGATACACATTTAATACAATAACACGAAGCAGTAACTCGTTTTTGGGGTTTTTTTTTTGTAATGGCTCTTCGCTAACCCCTTGGATTTTGAATGATATACTTCTAGGAATATGCATTTCCCCGGGCTGAGAACCCCTACTTTATCAGATCCATGTCAGGCAGGGTGACTGATGGGACTCCAACGTGAAAACTGTGCACTGACTGTCTGGGAATCCCGCGTAGGCTTTACACAGACATATGAAACCGTATATCGTCAGGATGTGCTTATGCATGAAACATCACTACCTAGGTCCTAATGCAGCAAACTTCACAGTTTCATAGGGACCCGGAAAATATTTGACTGGCATATAGCTAGGTTACGTTGCGACTTTTTACACACAAAACAGCAATATTCTGTTCACCATTTAGAGTAAATGCGGTAAGATTAACTGACTTGCCATCAGGTTTGGGCAGAAATGAGATCATATGAACGCAGTTTGTGAACTTCAGTTCATGTGAACTTGAGCTGAGCTTGATAGTTATTTAGGATGAACTGATCTGGATCTGAACTGTAGCTATTTTGGGTGTTTGTTCTGAACTTTTAATTTTACTAAATGTCAACTCAGTTTACATGTACCTCGAAAATCAGAACCAGTGCCAATTTCAAAACCCAGGAGGAACTAATCTGATCTGAAAAGCATCCAGTTTCTTGGAACTGAGCTAAATCTGATATAAGGGTCTTTTTCTTTAGTGAACTGAACTTCATCTGAACTGACATTTATGGTGATCATGCCCAAGTCTGCTTGCCATTAAACCACGAGGTCTGCTCATGTATCACTGTGAAATACAGACAACCCATGAACTGTAATGTCAACCAGCCTACACCAACTTGCAAAAATTCACTCTTGCGTTTCACGAAGGTAATGGTAGATCTACTGTAAGACCAGAACCCAACAGACTGTATCGTAATGTTATGGCCTTCCACCTTAACATGAGTCACCTAAGATTACAACTACTCTTATGTTCACTTGGTACAATACGGGGACTGTCCCAAAATGTACTTGGCTTAGTGATAGGGAAAACCACCAGGGAAAAGAAAGCACCCAAGAGAGAGTTCGTGAACAAAATCTAAGGATCCTCTCCTTTCCTTAACATCACACTAACCTTATCCCTGTCCTTAACCCTAAGCCCAGCATACCTTGAGGGAGTCCCATAATTTTACTGACGGGAATAATGAACACTTGTAATGTAAGGTGAGGAGCTTTGTGTAAGCTTAGGTAATATATACAAAAAGAAGTATGACCTGCACGTCATGGAACACTATGTATCTTATCCTACTTGTTACATTCAACCCCAGTTTAATCTTACTGATTGGCAGCATTTAACTAGGTCACCAGGTCATTATGATGTTGATGTTGTTTTACATGTAGTCATTTAAGTTGTTTTTTATTTGGACTGCTGATTCATGTTACCTGGTCATATGTGTTATCTTTTAAGTTAGAGAGAAAGAGAGAGAGAGAGAGAGAGAGAGAATGAGAGATGAGTGAGTGTGTGTGTTTGTGTGAGAGAGAGAGCGAGAGGTGGATGAGTGAGAGAGAGAGATGAGTGGATGATCGAGAGATAGTGATGATGGAAGAACGAATGGACTGTCAGACAAACAATTCGATACACGGTGACCCCTATCATGTAATGTAACATAATACCAGTGCACATGGCACATAATATGTAAATAACATAACCCGCAATTACGCAATTACCCATATGTCAACTGTTTTTCCCCTTGCAAGATACCTTCACATTTAATGTAAGCTTCTGAATTACTACAAGCAGGTGCATGTTCATGTATTTATTTCTGATGTCACTATCCACTCAATTACACTTGAATCGTGCTTTTTCTTAACCGGCCATGCCATACCCCATTGCTTTTCATTTTTTTTTGTGCTGTATCTTTGCCCCATCAAATTTTCAGCTGGAGGCAGTTACTCAGCCTTGTGGATGCAAGATATAAAGAGAATGGTTTGGGATGAAATTAAGTGAAGAAAGTAGGGGAGGGGAAAGAGAGAGAGAGAGAGAAGAGGTGAAAATATTTGGGATGGGGGGNGATCTTAAACAAGAAACAAAACAAATGATGTTGATTAGCTAGATTTTCTTTGAAGTGTTACATTCCCGGATTACATTCCTGATTAACTGATGTTGTTCACATACCCAAAGAATATCTGACCTGACATATGGTACATGAAAAATTGTAATCTTGGAAATATACGTCTGAAAGAGAATTATCAACTTTTAACACCATGCTTGTGTGAAGAACAAAGCTAACTTAGCGGTCTCTATCAAAACATATTCTATAGACAAAGCTTAATTTCTTGCTGAAGGACAAAATAAAAAAAAAATTCTCCTTAAACTTGCTTGTGGAAAGGACTATTCTAATGATATGAATTCTTCTGTACAAAATTGATGAACCATGTTTCAAGTACTTGTACATATACCTGGTCTCAACACAGCATAATTTTCCCATATGTGCTAAACCCTGCAATGTTGTAAATTGTTGATTGGTAATTCTCATGATTTTTAATATCTTTATGCTGTCCTTGTTACTGAATTGTTATCCTGGTCATTTGTTTTTAATATAACTGCTGCATCATTTGCACTGTCATCCTATACAAGTCTTTTCAAGTGATTTTCTATTCTCTGCAACTGTATTGATTGATGATTGATTGATTGATTGATTGATTGATTGATGGATGGATGGATGGATGGATGGATGGATGGATGGATGGATGGATGGATGGATGGATGGATGGATAGATGGATGGATGGATTGAGTGAGTTGGGAGTAGCATGAATGACTTATTGCTTGTTTGATTAATTACACATGGTTCATTTCCACAATTATTCATTGTCTTTATTCATAAAGAAATCAGCAAGTCAAAATAAGAGTACAGCCTGGACTGATAGAAATCTTCTCTACTGCTGCCACACTGGGCATTTAAACATGCCAAAACATGCCTCTTGTGCCTTATACACTCCTAAGAATTTATATCAAAATCCTTCATTCTCATTGCTTTTAAAATCTGTTTAGGAAATGAAGTACTGTATGATGTTTAAAAAGCTGACCATATTTTCCAACTTAAAGCAGCACAACACAACAAGACAACAAATGGCACTGTATACTGTAATATCATTGTATGTGGCTAGCTTTTACACATGTACCTTCATCATTGTCTACTATTACTAGTATTTGATTGGCTGTAGATAATTTAGAAAGATAATAAAGAACTGGAAAAGAACCTCTAAGGTGGCTGAGCTGAAAACTAGAATTTTGCTGCCATCAATGGTTAGCCCAATAATGTAATCATTTGAAATATCTGTATTGGTGGAACTACTAATTGATAAATCCACCTGTCATGACGAAGTCAGTGAACATGGATTAAAAAAAAACACCACCTTTTTATTGACCATTATTAAACCAGAATTAAGTTAATCATGCGTGTTGATGTATTAATTATAATAACTGATACAATACTGCCCATAAATAGTTGGGAGCCACTGAAAAATATGTGCTTACACACTGGTGGACACTGTGGAGACAGCACTTGAATGCAGAGGAGGGAAAAGAGCTTTGGAAAAGGGGGCAGGAGGATGAGGGGACTGGGGGTAGAAGTGAGGGGGTTCGTAGCCTAAACTCTTCAAAGGCATCACTGATTTTTACGACTCATAGGAATTTGTACTCCCAGCTCTTCATGAGCAGTATACACATCACTGCTTGTTATGTTTACCTAGTCATAATAATTGATTCTGTTATATGATATATATGCTTTTTGCTTCTTTTTGTTTTCAAACCATAATGTTGTGCCTTCCATGTATGAGCATTAATCTTGAATGAATAAAACACTCCTCTCAAAACTTGATGACCTGCTTCATGTCATATCTGATGCTTTAAATGTGGATGAGAGTGACATGGATGAATGATCATATTTTTAGATGAGTCATGACCTTGATGATTTATCTTACAGTAAGTCTCCTCTTTTTCCAACACATTTTCATTGGAAAGGACAGCAGAACATACTTTCATTAAACTTTCAGGCCCGAGAAAGAGTGTTAGACCTATTTATAGTAAGAAAATGTGAAACATGTAAGAAGAGATAAAAACCAGGTCATGAGATTTGGTTTAAGAAAGCAATGACTCAAAAAGCTGCATATTCAAGTCGCATGCCTTCAGCTGTATTTAGCATAAACTGTCATCATATTAATCATAACGATAATGTAGATAAACCAGATTTAGGAATGAAGCTATTAAATGGGTGAAGATTCGAGCAATGAAAAACTGTAAGGATTATATTTTCCTTGCATTAACCAAGAACAGAGAAATGTATTAAGTGTGAAAAGAAAGAGTAGATGAATAAAGATATTGATAAAGGCTTAGTTTTATAGAAGTTGTGAGGGAAATAATTCCTTTACAGCACTGTTACCTTAAAATATAAATGACTTGATAAAGAGCAAGGCTCCCCTTCAGAAGCAATGGTGATTGTATGAGAACGCATTTTGTGTAAAATTCACAACATGACCCTCTCCTTATTTTCTCCATGGTACATTAGGACTCTGGATGTAGATGCAGCATTCAAGATGGCAAGATCCCCAAATGCACTGTTTGGATTACGCTGACACAGCCCTAGAACTAAACATCAAAATGGGGCTTCAGTCATTTTTAACTACCTCAAGTTATGATATGATATGAAAATTTATATAGGCCTCCTTTCATCAGGTGGAAAATCTTGACCCAGCATTTTTTTGGCTCAAGACATAGTTATCTGAAGTAACAAGGAATGTGGCAATGAAAAAACTTCTGAGAAAGTCACAACTGAATTACAAATATTCACTATGGGAGACATAAAATCTGCCGTATGAATACTTAACTTCAGCTACAATTACCAACCATTTGCGCATAAAATAATAGTTTTGTGTACAGAAATCATTTCCCTCTCGCTCAAATTCTGCAAGAAATAAAAATTCACTCCTGGCTGATCCCACTGTCTTTATGCATGATATCTCAGCTCTTAGTTCAACAACATATGCTTCAATTTGACTGGCCACAAGACAAAAAAAGAATGCACGGAAAGCCATTGGAACTAGAAACTTTGGTTTCAGGTTTCAGGCACATAGGCCAAATCACTGATTGTGCATGATCCAATAAATCTGTTAACATATCTTTGGTGGGGGTCTGCCAGTCAATGACAGAGTGTAGGAAAAAAATGACCTGTGTTCTTGATAAGCTATCCAATTAAAGAGTTTCAGGTTCAATTTGAGCCTTATAGATATCAAAATAAAGTGTGCACGGCCTATGTACAAGCAGATGGTCAAAACCAGCCCTATGAAAAAAATGAGGGCCAAGCGAGGAGAAGTGACTGTCTTTGCAAGATTTTTGTGAATAATTTTGGGTACTGACTCCTCTTTTTCCTTCCATTAAGAGATAGAGAAATGGAAGTACTTTAACTTCCATGGGTAAAAAATTCCCAAATCACAGTAGAATTTGTGGAAAAACATATTTCATTTATAAGGTCCAAAGAAGAAAAAAACAAGCGGTGCCAGTAACCAATCACAAGAGACCATCTAAGGGAAACAACTGGATTATTATAACATGCAAGGCCTCTTTCAGAAACTACAGAGTTCACTTACTTGTCTGACAACGAATCCTCTGGGGATGGCTCGCCTATCTTGCCAACTTGAACTTTCAACACCTCCATGTCACTGCGGAAACGAAATCTGAATTTCAGGTGAACATGGTAGTGCATGACATTCACAAGACAAACTGAAATTTGACTAGAACACCACAACAGGTGGGATGTGTATAAGCGTGCCTAGGCAAAGACCGTATCTTAATCTCCAAACTGGAGCCAAGGCTCTAAGGGATGATAAATACAATCACAACAATGTTGACTACACTGAACTCATCTATATAACACATTCGAGAAGTAAATACGAGGTCTGTCTCAGAATAAAGTTTCCCCATCATGCTGTCCGAACATATAATTATAAATACCCTTAGTTTTGGTATCAACTGAAAGTTTATTCAAATACCTATTACATATAATAACCATCAAGTTCCAGACATTTCTCCATCCGATTTACCCAGCGGTCAAAGACAGTGTCCAGTGACTGCTTGTCCAAGGTCATTAGTCCTTTTCTCATAGCCTCTTGAATCTGGTCCTCGTCCTCAAATCGACGACCTCGCAGCATTTCTTTCACCTTGGGGAAGAGGTAGAAGTCGCATGGGGCGAGATCGGGTGAATAGGGCGTGTGCTCCAATAATTTCCACGAGTAGCCATCGAGAAGCTTGTTCACAACTGTGAACTTGTGAATAGGCGCGTTATCGTGATGCAGGATGACGCCTTCTTCGAGCAAGGCGGGTCTTTTTTTCCGCATTGCTGGTCTCAGTTTGTCATTGAGGACGAACCAGTAGTAGTCACCATTGACAGTTACGCCAGGTGGGATACAGTATGATGCCACTCATGTCGAAAAAAACAATGTGCATCACCTTTCTCTATCCTTGTTTTCTGCGGGCTTTCTGTGGCCTCTGTGCATCCGAATCAAGCCATTCAGCCGATTGTCTTCCCAACTGGGATCAAATGAGTACACCCAAGTTTCATTTCCAGTGACGATTTTACTGAGAAACGGTAAACCCTCTTGCTCAACACGGGTCAAAAAGTGCCAAGCCGCTTGAACACGGGCTTGTTTCTGCTCTGGTGTCAACAAATGAGGCACAGACTTTGGGAAGACTTTTTTCTTGCCAAGATCGTGGTCAATATTCGGTGAACTGTTGCATTGGACAGACCAACTAATTCACTTATTTCCCTGCATGTTCTTCTTGTATCTTCCTCCACAACAGTTTTTGTTCTCGCAACGCTGTCGCCACAAATGACGACAGGGAGCCTCCCAGTGTGCTCTTCATCTTTCATGTCAGACCTCCCACCTTCAGCCTCCCTGATCCATTTTCTTACTGTTTAAATTACTGGGGCACTATTCCCCATAACTTGGCAAAGATCACCATGTGTTTCCACAGCAGACTTGTCGAGAAGAGTTGAAAATTTGATCACAACTCGGACATCGTAGAGTGAGAAGGTTGCAGCAATGTTTCGCTCTGCTATTTTCCTCGGATTTACCTTGGACAAAGTGCAAATGTACACCAAAAGTGACACGTCACAACTCTATGACACGTTCACCAAAGCACTTGAAATTTGGCATCGAGATTTCCGAGATATAACATCATTGCGTCACAAAATTTGGTGGCTGTAGGTTGCGTACTTCTGAATTTATAGAGGAGGGAAACTTTATTCTGAGACAGACCTCGTAGATCCTAGGCAAAGGCACCCTTTTAAAGTTATGGCATGTCATCTATCAAAAGGAGCAGTTTTCTTCAAAAAATCCTGTGGCAGTAAACTTCTGTTCAGTATAGTTTTTTCACCCCTTGTTTACATTTGCCGAACAACTCACAAATTCATAAATACTTTACTGTTTACCACTACTGTTGTGATGTTCCAGATTATGTCAAATTGTGCAAGACAAACAGTCAATGGACATGTATAATCCACAGTCTTAAAACAAGTCTCTATGAGAGATGTGATTTGGGAAGACAGTACAGGATGAATATTGAAACTGTTGGTTTATGTAACTGAACCAGTACCTTGTATTGGTGACAGGATGTCGAAGCAGATACATGGTGTCACATGGGAAATTCTCCTGCACATACACAATCCAGATCATGCTTTTCTCTTCATCTGTGAACCTGAAATAATTGGAAATGTTTAACTTTATAAGAAATTCATTGGTTAAGAATCACGAAATTCAATCTTCCACTTTCCTAGAACACAGGTTATTCCTATCTCTTCACAATACGACGAAATTTGAAATCTCTTAGTAATGTGATAAGTATTTTACTGTATTTGTCTCTTGATCAGTCAAAATGAGACTTAGACTAGGAACTGAGATTTCATGCTCAAAAGATAATCAAGGCCTCCTGATACCAACAGTTTGGTCGTGAAAATCAAAAAATAATACCCAATCATTTTCATACAAGGAAATGTTGCCTTTTACAAGAAGATGGTATTTGTGGAGAGATCTGAGTTGTTTTGAGATAGATTATAGGACTTTTAAGCTTGAAACTTTTCTTTCATTGTTATTTTCTCAAAATTTTTTCTATTACCCTGGGCAACCCATTCCTACATCAGGCAATAACATCTCCAGCCAAGATGCTTTAACTCAGTATATATAAGTGCATAAAATAGGTCTTTATATATCAGTAACTTGATATAGTCAAAATACAATGTAAGCCTCATTTTGATTGGCTGCAAGGCATTTATTACCAAACAGTTTACTTATCTTACTGCACCCTTCAAGGCACCATTGTCATAGAGGAAGAAAGTGACATAGGTACCAGAGTCTTGAAACACATTAACTTGGAGCTCAAAGAGAAGAAATGCCTGCTAAAATTCCAATATGGTATGCTGAGGATTCAGCTATAAGCTATTTGGTTTCAAAGTTTATTCCCAAGAATTAACCTGCTGATACTGTTCAACAATCAGCGAGATATATGTTGGACTTACATGATTGTGTGTCTTTCCATAATAGTTACTATACATCCATTCCTCTGGCAAAATTTTAAATAGGATGATGACACCAGTATGATTTCATTCTACCAATCCTGTGTCAACATAGTGGGCACCATAGTTCAAATTACAGAATGTTATCTGATGACAGTGAGCATATTCAATATTCTTTGTAAGATAGTACATCTTCTCACACATTTGCAAGAATCAGAAAAACAAATATTGACTTACTGACACACTTTGGGTGGCCTTGTCTCATTCTGTGGAGCTCTGTGAAGGTAGGTAAGAAGCACAAAACAATCCATAACAAGATACACAAATGACACCATTCTAACTTGGCAAGAGAGACACCATTCCTGTCCTGCTTGTATTTCAAATATGCTCCTTTCCAATTTTTTTTTTCGGTGATCCTGGTCATAATTTGAATGCTTGTACTGTAAACTTACTGAAAACTTCTAAATTTCTGTTACAAAGACTAATACAGTGTCAGTGTTAGAACCAAAGAATATGTCAATAGTTACAATCTAAATTATGGCTTCTGACAAGCTGCAAAATGTATCATGTTTCATCCATTTCAATACTAATAATATGCAAAAAACTAGAGAAAAGAGAAGAATAAACTATAGACTACGCTAGTGCTTCCTTGAAATGCAGGAGTCTCAGAAAAGAATTTGAGTTATCTATGCTTAACTATACGTACATGTAAAATATATTCTCGTACACAAATATTGCACTATAGGTGCAGTAATCACTGTTTCTCACACTCTCATTCTTCTTCCATGACTACACTGTACTTTTTACTTGTGTAATAAACATTTGCCAACAGGATTGAAATGAACATCTAGAAGTCTAAAAAAATATACCTATAAACGACTAATGTCACAAAAGTATTGAGAGACTCTGACTTCATAAAATAATACATGAGAAACATACTTACTCTGGTGCTTTGAAGAGACAGAATGAACCAACACAATGCATAGAAGCACCAATGACTCTCTGATGAGAGAATAAAAAAAACCATACTAATTAAGAAACCTGATAGAGAGACACTAACGGTCTAATCTATACCTGCGATATAGTATAAAGTATACGTAATCAACTTTTAGTAAATCTTGCACTATGTCCCGATCCATTATGCTACCATAAAATATACGTTCAAAATTATTGGCTGTAGAAAATGTTCTGCTTGATAATTGGGATTGTACTTGAATTAAATTTTTATTAAACTTAATAAAATATGTCCTTACTCCATGTATATCATAAACTGCACTGCCATGCACAGATGGATTTAATATTGACTATCTTTAGCTAGGAATTGTACAAAGAAATATTTCAGTCTTTTCTAAACATTTTGTAGCTCCTGTAGGCACAACAGTTTATAGGCTTTTCACTTCCTTTCACCCAGCTTTTAGCAAGTGGCTACTAACCATCACACTGAAATTTCTAGTAAAAACTGATGTTTGTTTATCTTGTATTAGTGTCCCTTTCACATGTGATCTCCATTCAATTTTATTATGATGTCAGAGAGCAGTGACTTTCCAATTAAGGCCCGCCTCTAGGTACTATGCCTATGCACAGTTGTAACACAGAAAATTGCACATCATAATGGTGGTTGGCTGACTATTCCATAGACATGTAATATTTGCGTTAGTTTCCCAGAGGATGGTATTTGATTAAGTGACCAGGCAACGCCACGGAATATCTATGACCTAGGGGAGATAACCACAAATTTACCATCCACTATATTGAGATCCTTAGGTATCGTCCCTTTTTTAAACCATAAAAGGTCTTTGACAAATATTGTTTTTTCTTATGTTGACCCTATTAACATTTTGTTATTCTACATATACCACTGTGATTTGGGGAAATCTCTTCCATAGAGGTTAAAGAACTTCTTTTGCCAATCTTTTAACGGGAAGAAAAAGGGGGGTCAATGCCCAAAATTTTTCACAAATGTCTTTCGAAAAAGATTGCCTCAAATTCTGATTTGGTCCCCAATTTTCCATTTGGCTGGTTTTGACCGCGTGTGAATACATAGGCCTACACATTTTATTTTTTTATCTAGAAGGCTCAAATTGTACCTGAAACTTTAAAACTGGATGCTTTACTTAGATCACAGGTCATTTTACATATTTCTACACCCTAACACTGTCTGGCAGGGCCCCAAAAAAGGGGGATTTTATATATTAGCGGATTAATTGGGTTGTACACAATCAGTGATTTGCCCTTCTAATAGGTGTCACAAACCTAAATAGACACTAGGCTGTACTGGGATTATGCAGCAGGAAACTGAGCTGACATGAGACAGATTTCACGTCGCAGTAAATTTGGTAAAACTGAGTCACATAATACATTTCATGTTGTATCATAAAAGTGTTAACATTATTTCTTGACCTTTCAAGTAGTGTTTACTCACTGCTGGCTCCAATACAGCATTTATGATAGCATCATCTAGCAGGTCTTTTCTCTGCAGCATGGACTTGCCCTGCATGCTTGGGTACAGAACTTTGCTCTCTGAAATGGACAGAGAAGAAGTTGTTTTTTAATCAGAGCTGTCTAAACCGAACAAGAAAGAATGAAAAGGAATGCTAAGAAAGAATGAAAAGGAATGCTAAGAAAGAATGAAAAGGAATGCTATAAGGCAGAAAGGAAGATAGGAAGCAATAAGAATGAAAGTAACTACACAGCATAAATAAAATTTTCAGAAAAACACAATGGACTTTTTATTGCCCTTTCCAGAAAATAGAAGACTTCAAAAAAAAGGAGGCGATTAAATTTACATATTTTTTTTACTTTTACACAGATGTAGGGAAAATCATAGATCAATGAATTTTGATCACAGAAAAGGGTGTGAGTGGTTAAAGAAACTGTGAAGGACTGTTTAAGGCTTTATCATTTATATCTTTGGTAGTGAACGCACATTTTCTGTTATGTGATCTCAAATTTTCTTCCAAACTTATCAGTTGGTGTAAAGTGATGTAACACTTTTAGCACAAGAGGCAGCTCAGTAAAATATCCACAACTGTCAATATCAGCTTACTGATGCCAAACCTTTAAATTTAGCATTTTCTTAAGGCTTTAAAACATTGTTCACAAACTCTTTTTTTTTAAAATTGTGCAAATCCTGTAACTACAAATGTAGATAGCTAAGTTGGACTGGCTCACCTCTGTGGAATGTTGTGGAGTTAAGAAACTGGATCCAGGGGTTCTCATTATAGTTTGGAGGCTGGACCAGGTCATCTTTGGTCAGATACTGACCCACTTTTTCCAGCTTAAAGCCCTGTGTCTTCTGTGTATGCGGCTGCTGCTGCTGTGACTGCTGTGAATGCTGTGGCTGCTGCTGCCTCTCCTCTTGCTGCTTCTGCTGCTGCTGCTGTTGTTGCTGCTGCTGCTGCTGCTCTGAGCCAGAAGCACCACCAGATTCTGTATCTTCATCTTCCTGGAAGTAGAGTATGGATAATTTTAGTCATCCACAGTGCATGAAAATTGTCTTTCTTATTGCGAAACAGTAAAAACATAGAAGTATTAAAAATGACATACAGGTGCCATAAACATTAACTTATACGTCACCCCTTTTCCATTCCATGAGAAGAAATACTAAACCTGACAGATGCTACAGATAAGATTCCGAGGGCAAATATCTGACAGAGGATAAGTTCTGCACAATGATGCAAACATTGCTTCTTAAATTCTCTGCTTCGCTAATGCCCAGATCTATGAATGTAGTCCCTTGGATCCAGTATCTACACCAGGCAGAAAATGACATTAGTTGGCTGGTTGCGGAAAAGGGGGGGGAGGAGGCGGGGGTGGTGCAAGAAGGATGGGAAATTTTGTTGATGGAAATGACTTAGCTAAGACATCATACTTTGTAACTGTGTTACTCTTCACACATTTCCCCCAGATTACTTACTTTCATGTCTCTCTAGTGGAACCTGACCTCAACAGTTGATAGCACTACTGTCTGTTACTTACCCCAAGCAAGTGAGTAAAGTTATCCCTGAGAAAGTCAGCAACAAACTTGATGTCATGCTGTGTCATCTGGAAATGAGTAATGAATAGTCTGATGTTTAAGACCTGTTTGTTTTGGGCACTTGATTTAAAGAGAGATAACCCAAGAAAATCAAAGTCCCTGATAAATACCTATCAATTGCTTATCTTCAACTTTCAGATTATGAGACAATTCCATTGACCACAGATACCACAGCAAACACAGCTAAGGTTGTCAGGATAATCAATAAAAATAAAGGCTTGCTGTAATGCTGATTCTACAATATGAAGATGCTTTCTACCACACCAAAGACTTGTTTGTTTGAGTTCAAGGTATGTTTTCCCCATCCCTTTTCAGCGCATTTATGGTTATATCAGAGATAAGACTTGAACTTCCATTGATCCATAAGCAGAAATGTGTCTTTTAAAAATTGCAAAAATTCTGAATCTGGCACTTTGCTCACCACAAGACCAGCCCTCAACCTCTCTGTCAATGTGCCAGCAAGTCCAGTTCTTAAAGAATTTGTGTCACAGTGCTTCAGAACAGTACTATCCAGATTGTGATTCATCCATAATTTGTTGTATACTGTAGGTTCCAGAATACTATTACAATCTGCATCGCATTGCTAGGAAGAGATATTCGATCTGCAGTGTACTTTATTTCAAAGTATAAAAACATAAAATTGTTGGCAAGGAATCTGTATTGGTAACACCATCTACAGATTGTGTACTGCTGATTCTGGCTTAAGATATCAAAAGAACCTATCTCCAGCTGTGTCACTTTGTAGGCATGCATGTAAACATGTACATATAATCCTGAGTGACACTCCTCACAAAAGTATTTGTAACTGAAGCACAGAATGCGGCACATGGCAGGTCAGCCGCAAAAAGCAACAATCTTTGGACTGCTATCCTAAGTTGAACAACAATCACCTGACAAGAATGTGCCCAGTCCGTCTATACCAATAGATAAAGGCTTGTGTCTCTTCCTTTCAAAAAATCTCACCTTATTTATCTCCCCAGGTGGATGCTCATTGGATAGTCGGAGAATTGCTGAGGAAGAAATAGGATATGTTGTACAAATTGTGATTAGACAAGTGAAGCTTCAGATACAACCACTATGAGATACCATCCTGGCAATGCAATAACTAAATATATATTTATATATAATAACATTTTTATACTGCCTAACATGTACTCAAAACCAATCTTCTTCATCACAAATAGTTGTGAACATACTGCAGTTACCATATCCAGTCTACTGAATCTGACATGATTTGTTGAAAAAAGTGGTCTCCTTACAAACAGGGCTTTCCAATTACTGATAGCCCTCTTCTCCAGCAGTCATCCTACAGAGGTTCAACTGACTGTTCCTTCAAAGACTCCATTTCCCATCTCTCTCCCCCTCTCTCTTCTATCGTTCTATGAAGTACAGATGACTTTCATAATCAATTTCTGTTGGCTCTTCAAATTTTTCAAAATTATATTTTAGGATGATCTTACCTACGTACAACCATCTGAAGAATGCCTTGAAGTTCTTGATGCTTGTATCTATGACTCTGAAAAAGAAATACCATTATTTTCACAAGAAATGAGAGGAAATAAGAGAAAAAAATGCAAGGGAAATAACCACAGCATTTTAATTTTTGAAACAATATAGCTATAGTTACTTCCCTTATTCATATTTTCCGTTTTCTCTAAAACTCCGCAGTAGTCACTGGCATCAGTGGCATGATACTAATAGCTCCGGCCACGGATATGGCTACAGAAATTATGGTGATATGCACTACAACAATAATGACCAAGCTAGGACTTCTGCTGTCTGGACACTACATAGTCATACATCATTCCAATGATTTAAAGCAAACTCTTAGCAAAGTGTACCAACAGCTAGATGTGAGCTTTTACAAAGATTGCCAAGTAGTTGCTAAATATTGGCATCTTGTAGACAACACCCCAATATTCAAAATTCTAGTAAACGTAACTTTACTTACTGCTGTAGCTCACTAGCACTGACTGCAAAGGCCCCTGCTATTTTCACGGCCTCATGCATTGTAACAGGGTTGAGACCTAGGACTCCATACTTGTCATACCACTGGGACATGCCATGCAGGTCACTCAGGTGGCAGGTGATGTTCTGGCTCACTCTGGAGTAAGAAAACACAGTCAGTGCTATTTAGTTGGAATCTGTTTAACCTCACTTTTCACTTAACACTTTCCTATTGCATGAATTTCAACTAGCCCATTCTCATTGTAAGTATAATTTCAGATCCAAACAAAGACCTTTCAGATTTCTAGAGTGGTCAAAAGGAATGCTGCCAAACAACTGTAGTGAAATAAAATTTTGATGATATGATTTACTCTCTTCTGCCTCCCCTGCCCCCCACCCAATTCCCCCAAATTCAAGAAAACAGGGTGATTATACATGTATCAATACGTGGTCCTTCACTCCACTGCAGAGAGCACTACTGTTCAGTTTACTTTACTTTCGTTTTTCTTCAGCCTATGTTCGGTGTTTAAAATGAGCGAGTGTTCTTTTTTCAGTGTTATATTTTGTAAGAAATATGTGCAATGTGCATACTATTAAGAATGGATGTTTGTCTAACTTCTGGCCCACCAGCTGCATACAAATGGGTTTGCTGCTGTGTGAAATGGGCCAACCCACAGCTGTTCAAAACCTTGAAATACTCTCAGTTTAGTGTCAGCTAAACATGATAAAAAATAATTAGAGGTACTAAGTCCACTTCAATTACAAAATGGCCCATGAACCAAGCAATGTATTTTGAAAGAAGGGACCAACTGTCAAAGGAGATTAGCACAGGTTCCCCTTTTCTGTATCACACCATACCTTTGTAACTGCCTGACAACCAGCTTCTGTATGTTGGAGTATGAATTCTCTATGGAGAAGCCAAGCTTTTTCAAGCCCTGGAGAAATAACAAGGGACAGATATGTCAGTCTAACATTAAGATCAGAATGTTTTGTTCCAAAGCTTCTCTCGGAATACCCTTACATGCATATGCAGTAATGTTAATGGCTTGACCCATATTTTAATTCAGCAGCGAATCTGAAACGGAGATTTAGAATTTCCATCAGTATTTTGATTTAAAGCACCTTTAAATATGCAAAATATTATTATATGTCACTCATACATATTATACATTCAGAAAAAGAAAAAAAGAACGGGTTGGTTTTCGGCAACACTGTATTTCAAGTCCCTCCTAGATTGGTTGTCCTATTTGGAAGCTTCCAAAAATAAAATTTTAAAAAATTTCCTGGATGAAGAACATCCAGGATGAATAAGTTATGCACTGAACATTCACAACTCCAATATCATCACACCATGCACACTTAAATTCATCACTTACTTTATCTGTGAGATCTTGGAGGAGAAATGATTCCAGTTCCAGACTGAAAACAAAGGAAAATACATACAACACTATAAAGAGCAGATTCACAATACTGCACATGAAAAATTTAACAAGTTTATTGGAATACGCCTAGACCATAAATGTAATATGGCTTGGACAATGCTGAAGCTGCTTATGCTATCTATAAGAGTCATTTACATAACCATTTTTATACCGAGCCTTGCTTCAAATAATACTAAGTTAAGTCTCTTAGACCAGCCATGACTAGTCGCCGACTCATAATTTTAATGGTTATGTCCCTTGCATTGTTATGCCTCATTGCATGATCGCTTATGCCTTATGGCCTAAACATACAAGTACTATTGACTCCGCCTAAGCGCAACTCCTCAAGAACATAGACATAATTGCAATTAAAAGGAGTAACGATCGTGGAATGACTTTTACATTGCAGTATAACATTTTGATATGCGGAAAATGTGATAAAGCAAAAGTTGCAATTATTTGGATTGCACTTAAGGATAATATATATTTATATAGAGGAAACAGAGGGAAAGACACAGAGACTCATACCTTGTTGTACCAAAGAGAAGCAGTTCAAGGAAGTCGTTGCTGACTGATCCCTCTTTACGTTGCTGAAAATTACAAAACGGTAAAGAACAATGATCACAATGAGCCATTTCTGGCTTCAGGCAACCTGACATCACAGACAACACACAGACTACGTACATACGTTATACTTCATGTGCACAAAATTATATCATACAGGGAAAGAACAGTCCGACATGTGACAGCTTGGTATCACTTTCAGTGCATGGAGGGATTATTATGTAGTCCTGTTTTTAGCGCAAGCCCATGAACAATTAAGGAGATGGTAGTGTAAACCTTTGGCTGCTCATACTTAAATTGTAAAATACCATAGTCTAGTGTCTGACTCAGAGCGACTGCCATATGTGAGGAAATAAAGACAGCACGCTTATAACACGGTATCTCAGGTAGTCCCTTTTTAGCCCAAGTCCATGAGCAATGAAGTGGGTGATAGTGTAAACCTTTTGCTGCTCCAACGTAACCTGCAAAACAGCGCAGTCTGGAGTCTGAGAGAGACAACTATCTTTGTGGATTAAGGGCTATACGCTTATAACACGGTATCTCAGACATGTTCAGAAATAATTTTTAAAAAATATAGCGATCAAAACAAATAATAACCAAATTCAGGCAAAACATTTCGTGCTTAGAGGTAAAGACAAGCACAAAAAAAAAAAAATCGTGAACAACAAAAGGCATCATTTATCTACATCGTCCGCCAACACTATAAATATAATTATTTCATCCTCCATTTTTATCCATTGTATGCAATAAGAATCACGAACCTCATTTATTCTGCTTAAAAATCTCACTTCCACCTCTCCGTGGTGAATAGGGGACAACAGAATTGGTGAAAATTCTGGCTTACAGAACAGGTTATAAATTAACAAATTTAGCTTCACAGATTTAGTCCCTGGTCTATGCCCAAAATGGTCTCTTGAGAGGATCGGTTTTCGAACAATGGCTCTTCAATTTTTCAATAAATCTTGCTTTGAGCTGTAAATGTATGGGTTTTCTTGTCCTGAAAATGCGCTGAATAAGAGAATGTTCGCCCTGACTATGGTTACAGCAATTCGATAACCCGCCTGAGTTAGGCGAAGAAATAGGTAATAAAAAGTTTAGAAAAAGCTTTACGTTGATACCAGAAACAAGCGATACGTTTCGAATATTTCGGCAAAAGATGTCTTTCTCATCAACAATCTATAAAGACATAACCAAAAAAGAAAATGGGGACAGGGGATAGTTGTTTTTTTTAAAAAGGCATCTATTATATGCCAAAAAGTCTATTGTGTTTATGTGATGCTGTGTAAAGGTTTCAGTGACTGTGTAAGCTCTCGATATAGTTAATGTATTTCTTCACTTTTATTTTTGAGCCTCAGGATGATCTTCACAGCGTCTCGTAAGCTGCCAATTCAAATTACAAAGGCTCACTGCTCATTCCAAGAAATAGGAGGCCAAAATCGAGTAATCTGCATGAATAATGCCGCTAGAGCTGAATAAATCAGATGTTTTGAATCCTCTCCCCCTTTTCCTCCCCTACTCCATTCCACCCGTCAAAACAGGAAGATAGAATGATGAATGAAACATACAGCAGGAGGCATATCTGACGTAATAGACGTCTATACTTATGTAAATCCACAGTGAGACGAAGTCACCTCTCCCCTCTTTTTAATCAAAAGTAATAACTCTCTCCCTATGTTTCCACATTCCCTCGGCCCCTCTTTTCCCTCCACCCGCCTCCACTCCCTAAACACCAACACAATCAAAATTTTAAAAAAAAAAAATAGAAGTGCTGTAGTCTATTTTTTTTCCAACAAATACTGTAGACTAGTATGTGCTACAAAATATAGCAGATGGCATTTTCCACTTAGATTCACCCCCTCTGTTCACTCTTTCTATCGCCCCACGCATTTTGATAGTCATGCTCTTACGGATAAAACAAACAACAAAGCTGCTGACCCCATCAACACTCAAAAGGGGCCGCCTTATCAATATTGATATACACCATGAAAGCCAAGGCTTGGGACAGCCGCCGCTGGCCATCTGATTGGTGTTAAGTTATCAACCTTTAGGCCCAAAAGCAAATCAACATTTCAAAGGCCCTAACCTAGGCCAGGTCCCTTCAAAGCGCGCCGACCACGAGCCATATTTTCCAACCGGGGGACAGCCTAAAATGACATTATTTGAGACTATTTTGTCACCCAGACGACCTAAAAGTCGCTGAAATAAAAGTATGAAGACTGCTTTAGTACTAAGAACAATGTGTGAAAACAAACACCTTTTTACTAATATGTTGTTGTGTCGTTTGTTCACCGACACCACGTTGGAAAGTCCCAGTGGGCTGTTTTGTCATCGGGTATAGCTATCAGTTCGTTTGATCTGCACCACATTAGATTGAACAAATCTTTTGTTTTGCCGTCGAGCATAGCAATAATATCTTTGTTTCTAGCACTAGTGTTGCTTGACACACGATAAGCTCTATTATTAAGCTGTAAGACATTGACCATTCTCTTAAATCACCTCAGGAAGTTTCACGATCAAGATACCTATAATCAACAGCTGAAACAGCATTACCACGGGTGCGCTGTAGGGAGAAGGGACGGAATGAGAGAGAAGGGAAGGGGAGAGTAATGATAGCCACATGGAAGTAGGTTGATGATAGGAAGGTCAATCGCACTAACTCTACAGACAGTACACTCGTTATGAGATGCAATTAAACGGCCGATGCAGTTAAGCGAAACTGTTTCTCCTCAATCTGTGTACACAAAATCTGGCTTCTGTGGGAAAAAGTTCGCAAATAAACAAAAACTCCACCGAGCAGGTTGTGACTGGCTGTAATGTGACGACTGGTTTAAGTTCGGCACTCCTAATTCAGCAATAGAGATACTGGGTTTAAAAAAAAAGAAGAAAAAAAACTTCCTTTGGAGAGATGGGTAGAATTAGTCAAACATATGTACAGTGAACACCACTGCAGGACCTTTAATGCAGGTTACTACGAGAGTATGACAAGTATAAGATAGACCTAAAGTCTGATATCTATTTAGGGCGATGAACGTAACCCATAAAAGGCTATTCTCGCGGATTCAAAATTTCGCCTATAATTTATTCATTGCATTTGCAGTATCTCCAATTTTCAATGATAATCAGATCTTTTTTTTAAAACAACGTTTTACATTTTAAGCGCTGCCAAGGGGTTGTTTCCCTAGGTATCTTTGTTAAATATAATAATAATAATAATATTTATTTAGAAAACTACCCCTTTCCATCGGGGGTGACGCTGGGCGGGGCCCCCAAAGTTAGAAAATTTGCATTACATTATAATACATTACATTATAACAACACATTTGCGAACATTAAAAGAATCTTTCAGTATTACTGTCATGCTCTTTCCACATTTTTGTCTGAATTACTCTTTCAGTATTCAGTGACTCATTAATCAAGTGTTTGATTCAAGACTAGGGAGACCAAGAAAGGGGACAAGAGTGAGTTCCTAGGTAATGATTGTCCCAAGGCTGTTTTTCCTTCCGTAAACAACCTTTCTCTAACCCTTCTACTGACTCTAAACCGAGCAACAGATGGGAGAGTCTCTGAATATATCCAAAATAACTTTGGCAAATATGGAATGAGAATGAGGTATTGTTTTGAGGCTGGGCAAAGCTTTCAGTGTCTTGTTTGTTGTCTTTGCGTGGCGTCATCAGAGAAGATGAACACATTTCAAATTTTCATCGACGATAATAGCCCACACTCTACAGTCATCAGCAGACGCCGACGACTGTCTGCTTCAATGTGCAACACAGACAAGGGACAAGAGAATATAATACCGTCTAGTCTATGGCCCAGGTGGTAATGAGAGTGTTATCAAAAAATAGCCACTGGGCCGACGACATCTTTTTGTGTCCTGAGGACTAGTCTAGGCGTGCGCTAAATCCTTGGCCAGTCAAACTGATCAAAGCCATGGTCACGACACAGATGGGCAGAAACGGTGGATGCCTGGACGGCCGCCGGCGCAGCGCGCTGAGGGGAAAACAATGGAGTATCAAGGCCTACTATGAGGTTTTATCATTTCAAGCCAGGTTTTGATCAATAAAGCTACATCCATTCCTGGCGGGCACAGTTTATTACATAAGATGGCTTTGAAATATACACTTCCTTCTTTGAAATAAAGACTTCTATTGTTTGTGGGGGTTTTTTTAACCTCTGAAATATTTTCCCCTTTCTTGACTCCTCTAAACTAGACTTGCCGTTTATCTACAGTATACGTTTCGGTCCATGAGAACAGCTACTTAAATAAAAAAAAAGAGAGATTTGGAGTAAAATTATTGTAAATAATAATTTTACTATAATAGTCAATATTTATAACTCCACACTACTAAGACTAAGGGTGAAAAGTCTATTAGACTGATAAGTAACTTAGGTGAAAGTTAGTAAACAGCTTGGGCAGAATTTAATTCTCTTGCTCTCAGTAGTCTCAACAGTAGTAATCGTGGTTTTGCAATTGTAGTAGCAATTGTAATGAAAGGGGGGNGGGGGGGTAAAGGGACAGAAAAAGATGAAAAAAATGGGGAGGAGAGAGAGAGGTCCAGGGCAAAAATTAAGCTGTATACACTGCATTTCTTCCCGAAGTTCAGAGAAGACAGACGTGAAAACAGGGAATGACTCAAACGTATAGTAAAAAAGTATCTAAAATGCAATTCACACCGTACCTTAGGCTGAGCTTTTCATCCTGAAACTGTGTGTGTAAATTTATTCTTTGACTAGTAGAGAATTCAAGTAAAGGAAAGTTTTATAGATGTCTGAACGAGGAACTGAAATGTGAAGATTATCTGGACTTACTGTCATTTCGTGTCAGAAGAATAATTACACGATTTAGGACATGCAACCATAAGCTACCTATAGAAACGGGGAAATGGGAGGGAAAAGAGCTAGAGAATAGAAAATGTTATTTCTGCAGTAGTCTAGGAGATGAATTCCATGTTTTATTTGAATGTGAACAGTTAATGACTGAACGGCACAGATTTTTGGATAGAAGATTTTATGTACGACCCAACATGTTTAAGGCAAAGGAGCTGTTTGAGAGTAAGAAAACGAATGTTTTAGTTAAATTGGCTAAATTCATTGAAGTTGCGTTACAAACATTCCAATAACATGTATAGTCTATAGCTATTAAGTATTTAGAAGAGATCAGAAGTGTATAAGGACTGAATGATTATTAGTAAAAGTGAGTGTTACATATTATTGTTAAATGTGAAATGTATGAGAACGTTGAGAATGCACGTGAATGTAACAATGCTTTGTGAACATGTGTGATGTTAGTAGCTGTAGCGCTTAAAATGTCATGTGCTGTCC
>JAWQUT010000044.1:135825-160400 GCA_033807755.1 Ellobium chinense
CTAAATAGTGCCTGGCAAAATAGAGTAAAATGGACACAGGTTCCCATGATATCAAAATTTCCCCCCTGGAGCCCTTATTACTGGAAGCAGGGCATGCCAAAAGAAGGAAAAGGGGAGATGAAATATAGCCCCTAAGTTGTAGGACCCAAAAGTGAAAGTACAGTTACAGGCCTGTAACCTTATTGAGGAACCTGTCATTGTCACGGTCTTACTTCCGGTTTTATTTATAAATTGCAGCAGGACGAACGTTTTGCTCTATGGCAGGCTTCTAAACTATAAGGGGTTGATTCAAGTCAGAGCGGAAGTGCTACCATAATTACGTAAACTGACCGTATAACGCTGAATGGTGCTAGTCGGTCACGGTCAATAAACTCCTGGCTCAGGCCTCCACTGGATGGTTAACAAATCGTGGAGAAACCATGAAATTTGTGTTGAAAAGCGAGAACTATAGTGACTTTGCTGGAGTTCAGAGCAGGTAGGCAGGATGAAATTCAGGAAGAACCCATGCTGAATGATTGCCCTCTCCTCCAAAAATAACAAAACGTCTCTTCAGGCTCTGGCACTCCTGGTGTGTGCGTGCGCTCTCTCTCTCCCTCTCTTTTCTTCCCCCACTTGCCTCCTTCTAAATGAAATTTAGCCAGAGAGAGAGAGAGAGAGAGACAGAGAGAGAGAGAGAGAGAGAGACACAGAGAGACAGAGAGACAGAGAGACAGAGAGACAGAGAGAGACAGACAGACTGCCAAGCGTAACTGCTTCATATTGGTGTGAACTCATATCTGATACCAATGTAATATTTCTGAGCTAACTGTTGTCTACCAATCATTTGTTCTTCATTGAATATAAAACAAGTACTTTTTTCCACACTGAAGTTTCGTTCTACAGATCTGCAAATAAACATTATACATTTACAGGCAACAGGCGCAGATTTAAGTTCTTGGTCTCATTAAGTACATGCAGCATGTCCTGACTAAAACTGTGAACGTTAAGTTTTATCAAACTGGATATCTGGACATAAGAGAAGCACGCTGGGTCTAGTCAATCTATATCGCATCGAAGCTTGGAGTCAACAATATGACGCCTTCTGACATTTGTAATTAATTAGCATGAGACGCACAAAATCTAACAAGGATAAGTGCTAGTTACTAATCTGAAGTGCGGAAAAAGAAAGACAAGAACAGAATAAAATGTACGGAAGCAATCACAAGTCAAACGTTTAGTGTGTAAGGGTGTGGAGTGCCCTAACTATCTTAAAAGAAAAATCCCTAGGGTCTCCAGACGTTAAACGCAAAATGATTGGAGAAGACATGTAGGAGTAAACTAGCAACCCTGCTGAGGATGTCTAGACATACAGTTTCGCTGCATACCTGAGCTCATCAGATCTACTCATCACTTTCTAAATCACTGCTACCTATTAAATCTAGCGTTATTCGGACCCAACTGTATAGCATGACGACTGGTTCAGTGTATATACTGTCTCAATTTTCAACAAAGAATTATTTCTCTCTCTCTCTCTCTCTCTCTCTCTCTCTCTCTCTCTCTCTCTCTCGTTCTCTCTCTCGCTCTCAATTTTTATTCACTAACAGCACGCCCAGACAGAAAATCCAACATAAAACTACTAAGAAGTATTTGCTATATTATACAGTCTATGTAGATTGGGTGGGTTCCATTGTGTCTGCCGCTACAATTATCATCCAGCGTGATAAGGATATAATTAATAACTCTCTGTAATTCAGTACATATCAAACGAAATATACGAGACACCAACAGTCCTCCCCTTCACCTCTCATCCTCATGCTCTATAAAGGAAACTAACCAGTCACTGAGGCCCACTATGTCTGTGGGTCACAATTTTCACCCAGCATGACTTTAACCTTAGTACGTTTCGTCCTGATCAAGCTCCTGCTGAGGGGAACGTCCTTCCTTCAAAGACATCCCTAATTGCAAAGTCTTCCCTAGAGAATAACGTCATTCTACAGCTTCAGGCGGTGAACCTCATGAGCTTTTGTAACTGCAACTAATTTTATTTCCGGCTCAAACGCAAGTCTGACAAATAAATGTTTGATGTACAGTACTATCATCGTCGTCTTCAAATAAACAGGTCTGATCATCCCTTTAGGTTATTATTTCAAATGCATTGGCTCAAGGCGGGAGTCAGCCCGATTGGCCAAACTATATACTGTATACTGTATAGTGTCATAACAAGAAGAACCCTGCATGGCTACAGGCTTGGTGATACAATTTTTTATATCCCAGGTGTTGCTAACTAAATACTGTATGTACTATCATAACAAGTAAAAGCCTGCACGGCTTCCGACTTGGTGATACAGTTTCTCATACCCCGCGTGTTCTAACTACCTATTGTATAATACTCATATCTGTATCTCCTACAGTATCATCCAACTGAGAATGGTCTGTTGACACAGCAAAAGCAAATTTAAGTCTCCTCTCTGTCCAAGGACTGACCATAATGAAAGACAGACTTGGCAGTAGCAAGGAGCTTAGAGCTGCAGGCAACTTATTTAATGGCGAGACTGGCGATTGATGGCCTGCGGTTTTCACTAGAAATTCACACGAATCAGGTCGATATAAATTTCTCCATTCAAATCTACATTGCACAGCAACCTGGCAATTGTATTAGTCTAGACCGTCTGGGGGCTATTTTGTTCGATGCTCATTAACTGTACTGACATCAACAGAAAAGGTATTTTCTGTTTGTTTGTTGGTGTTTTGTTTTGTTGTTTGTTTTTTGTTGGTTTATTTTGGGAGGGGGGATAAGGAGAGAGAATATGGTTGATACAGGTATGACAACAATCAAACAAAGGTGACCAATGTATGCAATGTGCATTCAATGATGGTCTCCGAATGTCAAGATTCTATTGTAAATTAACAAGCATGCGTCTATCAGCAATACGTCTGTCTCCACTAACAAGTGACCACCTGGAGACGTTTGTTAGACTTATGTAATCATTCGAAAGCAATCTACTGTATGCAGCTGCAAGATGAATGGCCACCGCTGTTTTCATATACATAAGCTATCATGACAGTGTAATACTATAATACATGTACTCGTAAAGACACCGGCACAAGTCTACCAACAAAGACGCCTTTCTGTGTTAATGTACTCAACAACGACTTTCATCAATAAAGTTTGTACATCAAGAAAAGAACTGTCTCCACAATTATCACACAGTCGAGACAGCATTGTAAGTTATACAAGTGAGACACCTGTCTGAACTCAACTGACACTTTATTCGGTGAATTTTGTACAATGTATTCCCCAATATCAGTCTATTCATTTATTACCAACTCACTGTCTGTAACCGTCAAAAGATGGTCTTCACTGTTACCATATTAATAAGACAGTACTGAAAGTTATACAAGTGCTAGTCTACTAATACGACGCATTTCAGTGTTCAATGACAATTTTAATCAGCAATTTTTCTACTTCAAGAAAAGTCTGTTTATATGAACCAAACCACTGACTGTATCAAAAATATTTTTTGTTAGAGTAAAATATCCGCTGTGATCACAGTCTTGCAAGACGACACAAGTGCGGCTATACATCCGCATGTTGTCTTTCTCGACTCAAAAACCACTTTCATTGACGTATTTTGTTCTTCCAAAAATAACGTTTTTCACAAGCATGTGAAATCAATGCAATGTCCCAAACCACAAATAGACGGCCTCTACTTCAAAAATTTTAATTATAGTAAAACATCATACAGTACTGCAAGGGCTAGCATGCTGTCATCCTTGCCTTAGGAGCTATTGACTGAACTGTAGGTATGAAAATGCCAATAGCATCTGGCATAAAAATATGCAATTTTAAATAGTCCTTTCAAAATCAGAAAATTGGACATGGGGAGGGGGAAAAGGGGTTGAATTTGAATTTCAAGGCTTAGATAGGTGAAAATACGTTTGTAGACTCAGAATCGGTGAGGTTTAGCCACTCAATTACAAACTTTGTGGTAGTTGCTGGATGGGTATTGTTACTCTGTTTACTGAGTGAAAAGGCCTAAAGTATTAGGTAGCCTGCTTCACTGCCAAAGTTCTCAAAATCTAATTGGTTTAGGGGCATTTTTCTAAAAGTATTTTGGCATGAGACCCCTTGATATGTTAAAGAGAGGTGTAAAACCTTATTTAGCCAACAGTGAAAAAAAAAGTGGCATCTTCATATCTGTAGAGAAGTGCTGTCAGTATTTCCAGACCATTAACACTACAGTGTACATTACAAACGCTACAAGTCAGTGTGCCAGAGTGACGTCTTCCATCACTAAACTGACATTTTAACCTTTTCACCTCGCACTGTTCACAGCTGTTGCCTTCCTACTGAATATTCTCACTTTACACTACATTGTCCCTTTCCTATTTAAGGTTAGTATCTGATAATGGTTGTTAAACAAAATGTAACCTAACTTCTGACAGGAGCGGTCGAAGTAATTAGCAATAGGCCTCACGCTGTGTATCATTCGTTGTAAAGTGGAGCGCTCCACGGGGGTGGGCGTGCGTGAAAAGGTATTAATTAATGAATTTGTACTGAATTACGATAGGCGACTAATGGTCTAAAAGTGCGAAGGAACATGATTTTTTTTTTCTAAATAAAGAATGAGGCCTCCCCCTCCGAGGAAGATTGTAGGCGCCAACAGGCGAGTTTAAGCTTCATATTATGTTATTTGACACTAATGAAGCTTATTCAGTCTTCTCACTGAAAATGTAAGAAACAGGAAGATCCGATGAATTAAGTGGCTGGGAAAGGGACATGGGGAAATAGAGTGAAAGAAAGTGGCGGCGGCGCTCCGCATTGAAANAATTAGCAATAGGCCGCACGCTGTTTATCATTCGTTGTAAAGTGGAGCGCTCCACGGGGGTGGGCGTGCGTGAAAAGGTATTAATTAATGAATTTGTACTGAATTACGATAGGCGACTGATGGTCTAAAAGTGCGAAGGAACATGATTTTTTTTTTTCTAAATAAACAGTGAGGCCTCCCCCTCTGAGAAAGCTTGCAGGCGTCAACAGGGAAGTTTAAAAGTTCATAGTATGTTATTTGACACTAATGAAGCTTATTCAGTCTTCTCACCGAAAATGTACGAAACAGGAAAGTCCGATGAATTAAGTGGCTGGGAAAGAGACCTGAGGAAACAGAGTGAAAGAAAGTGGCGGCGGCGCTCCGCATTGAAATGCGTGATGGCGGGGAGGAGGGAGGAGAGAAAGAGAAAGATCACAATTCACAATTCAGGTTTATTTCCAAGATGTCGTTGGAACATCACATGGATATAAGACACATTTACATAATAAGATGGTAGAGCAGTCAACATGGTAAGAGAGTGTACACGTTCAATAACCAGGAAAGAATAACTTAAAGTCATAGTACGCACATCCAGATAAGGAATGGGTTTTGACGGTGAATTAGATAGACAAGTCAAGTATTAGTTGGGAAAATTTTCCCAACCCCACAAGACGTTGTTTTGCGTTAGAGTTTATCAGTTGGTTTGCTTTAAGTGTGTTAGGGTTTTCGAAGAAATACCGTGGAATATATTTTTTTCTGCTTTCAGATAGATAACCACACTCAAAAATATAATGGAATTCATTGCCCAGTATATTTTGGTTGCATAAGGGACATATCCTTTCATGATGGGGAATATTTAGCCAACGCCCCTGTTCAACTGGTAGCCTATGATTAGACATACGCAGTTTGCTAAGAGAAACTCAAAGTTTAAATGGTAGGATATCCAAATAGGGTTCAAAGTAAAACTGTTCTTTAAACATTTGGTAAACTTTGCCCTTACTAGATTCAGAAATTTGAGTTTGCCATTCCTGTAGAAACTGATCTTTGATACGTTGTTTAATACTGTTTGTTAGTGCTAAGGGGGTCAGACTGGTCAGGGTAAGACTATTAAGTGTATAACCTAATTTGTTCAGGGACGCCTTAATATAAGAAAAATATGGTGAGGAGTACATTGAGTATTGGTGAATTTTAAGTAGAGCTAACATCATCCTGGAAGTAAGGTGGGTTATATTACTAGTATTTAGTTTTATCCAGTATGAAAGGGCTCGTGTCATGACATCAATGTAAATTGGGAAGGAACCAGTTTCCCCGTATACCATGTAGGAAGGAGCTGAGAGCTTTATGTTAAGGATTCTTTTCAGTGTTTGTAAGTAAAACTTCTCATTTATTTGTAGGTTCTCAAAACAAAATATTTCGGCAGAGACAGATAGATAATGATAGGGAGTAGGGGTCGGGGAGGGCGCGAGGGCATAAGGTAAAGCCACTGGACAGAAATAAGAACAATCAACTGATTCGGTCAAGTTCCCAAATTCGAGTGATTTTTTTTTTCTAATGCAGATGAATTATTTTGTTTTCAATAATGAAAACTTTACATGAACACTGAAACCTTGTTGACTGGAGACAATCATAATTTCACTAGCACTGGTCCATTTGCTGAAGACCTCGACACAATGATTATTTCTGACTCCTGTCAGTAACCAAAGTTACTGGAGCAGAGTACTGTCATTTTTCGTATGGGAAAACTCTGTCAGCACGTCGATGGTGTCGCTGTAAAGAAATAATTCAGCTACTGTTTTAAATTAGATCTAGATCTAATCAGTTTACAAATAATATCAATCTCAACGGAAGATATGTCCATACATTTTTCATTGCCTGTTACCAAATTTTGAGTCAATCACACTTATGCTTTACAGCTTGGCATAATGTCCTCCGCAAAGCAGTCTCCGAAAAACAGGCTCTGCTCTCGCAACGCATTCTACATTCCGCCAGGCTTGCATCTTCATTTCCCCAAACCAACCTGGGGACATTCTAAACATACTCCATCTGCCTCGAGGTATGGGGACCAACTGTCGGTGGGGATTTGGGGTTTTACTCCGGACTACAATACAATCCATCTGTTGTGGCCACACGTAATAGGGTTAATCCTGCGGACCCAGCCCCAGACAGCATCATGATTGTTCTGATGGGCGACTGGTCATGGGCTGGTGGTGGCGACACATTGGTTGCGCATGATTTGTCCAAAGAAGATGTGGGGATGTGAAGTGACAGGGTAATTTCTGAGCCTCATGATCGCATGCATTTGATCAAAGTCGGTCTTTGAATGAGACTGAAGTGAGCTCACATACGTATAATGTAAAGAAGGCTGGTCTTAAATTCGAACATAAGATTAAGAGAGAGAGAGATCCTATAGTAAAATCCTCATAATAACCTTCGGACCGAGTGGGTCAGATCGCGTTATCCATGAACCGTGTGAAATATAATGTTCTTGAACAACAGAACTGGACTAAGGCATGGCGTTAGCCAGATGAAAAAGTATCAAAGTTTCTCTAAACACGTTGGGGTGTCTCTATACACCCGAACGCGGCTTCCATTTATTGTTGATATGCACTCTCTCCTAGTCATCAAACACTTGTCTTTGCATAGGAATAGCCAGGCCTTTTAGTTTAAACACAAATGCATTGAAAAGTCAAAGAAACATCTTCAAACTCGAGGACTGAATTTAAGTGACATTAAAAAAATATATGTACAAAGTAAAATGAAAATATCCACAGAAAGCAATGTCTGTCTGCCTGCCTGCTACAGGCGTTTTGAAACAATTCGATTGTGAACAGAGTATGAGGTTGGGTCTATATGTGGAAAAGGGGTTACATGTTGTACATCTAGTCCATTGGCACAAAGCAGTAACAGCCACAGGGGGCTATTTTAAAATGTACTGTACAAGGCTATACAAGGCCATCTTGCTCCTGGGGTGACAGAGTTCGCCTACTGGTGGGCAGAATTCGAATCCTAGTCAAACACTAAGGTCAGTAGATTCGAATACCACGTCTATGAAAGGCCACGATTCCAACCCTACAAAACGTTAGTGTATTTAAATAGAAAGAAGTAAGATTTTCGCTCATCAAGCACGAACAAAAAGTTCATACGGTAGTATGTTGCATTTTTCAGCACTCTGTAAGCGAAAACTGATTTCCAGCCAAAGGAAAACATCTCCTATATTTCAAATCGGGTAATCTCTTCGAATCTTATATATATATATTCGATCCCCATTAATCCTGGAGGGGTCGCTCTACACGACACGTGTCCGTGCCTTTTTAATTTCATTTTCAATAGAAATTTGTAAAAGGCACGCAGGAGTCTACAGTCCAACTTATTACAATGAACGCTAAAAACGTACTGTGTGTATAAGTGTGCCGAGAACGTGTCCAATTAGTCGTGTATTTAGTCAGCCCTACGTGATATTATGAAATAATGACTATATGTATACACCCGCTGATTACAATTTGTAGAGAATGCCCGTGAGCCATTAGCGATCACGAGCTTTGTCACAACACATGGGGTGATAATAGTTCTGAAAAGATGCCTTAAAATGGCCTCAACGGGGATACGTGGGGGCATTTTCCGTCTGTTTTGAAATTTTCACTGTCCTTAGTAAGATTTTGCAACTGACAGTATTAGTTTTCATTATCCCATGGAAACAGTGAAATACTTTAGTGACCACTGTTAGGCACTTTGCATGTATGATTTTGGAGTTAAACTAACGTATACCCTAAGGCATATGCGATGAGCCCATATGGGGAAGAGCCAGGACTTACTGTTGAAGAACGGTATGTGAATAGGCCCATCTTGTTTCGGGTTAGAAAGGCTTAAGCCTAAGCTTAAACCTATGGGCCAGAAGGTGTACAGAAAAGAAGAATGAAGGGAAATGAGTGGGACCTAAATAAACGAAAACTGCGCCAACATAATCCTAAGGGATGTCTATACAAAAATTTCTCTAATCCCCTTGTCACTTTTACGTTGAAGGAAAAAAAAAAGTTAGTTACCTAAAGCTTGATAACCTTCGTTTACGTTTAAATCACACCCAATGACAAAACTTTCAGAACAGGACAACATTATTCAGGCAACTTTAACAACTAATTACAGTGGGAACTTTGTTTCACACCGATGTTAATTAACCAACCCTAAGTCTGTGCTAAGTCTTTCCCTGTCACTAATTCTCAGTTCCATACAGCATATTTATAACACTAAACATGTGGAATTGAGGTTTCCCGAAAAATTACTTCCTTTACAGCATTAGGGTATGATCTACATCTAAATGCAATGTCCTCCACCTCCCCGTGATATTATAATGTTGGAATTTCATTCATTTAACCAGTGCTAATATCATGTAGTGATTCCCTCCTTAAGATCTTACTCCTATTCTAACAACAGTGCTGTAATGTAAAACTTATGATTATGTACGTCTGGCTGTTAGTGTTAGGAGACAAATCTACCCAAAGGGGCCAAAAACCCTTTACACATATTACACTTTGTTATGCAAATGAGTTTCTACTTCTCGTCCTTGTCGGTGAAGTGTTCAGTTACAAGCATTAAGTGTGAAAGATGTTGCTGAGTAATGAAAATCACTGATCCAGGGTTGGGCGGAACTTAATCCGAGCTTAATGGCTATTTTAGACAAACTGATCTGGATCTGAACTGTTGCTGTTCTGGAAGCTTGATCTGACTCTTCTACCTAAATTTCAGTTCAGTTCACATCTACCTCGAAAACCAGAACCAAATGCCGATTTATAAAACCAACAGAAACTGACTTGATCTTAAAAACTACTCAATTTCCATAGAACCGAGCTCACCTTGATCTTAAGGTTTTTCCCTCCGAGTGAACTGAACTCTGATCTGAACTGACATTCTCTTAGTGAACTTGCCCAACCCTAACCAAATTTCATCATTCCCGTCGGATCTCACACTCACAGTTTGCACACTACAAAAACACTACTCTTAAACTACTCTTCTCCACCAAACTGTAGATCTGCATTTGATGACAGAAACGCGTTTATACTGACTAACGAGCGAGCGTCTTGTGGCAGGTTTACTTAATAATTATACCCACTGCTGAGAAATGAAAAGTCCTTGACAAAGATTTTTAAGGGAAATTTTTTCTTGAACCTGGCAGTCTCCGGACCCCGGCATGAGTACTTAACCAACATCCATCTGCGAGGTCAATGGATTGGGAATATACTGGAACCTCACTATTAAGTACTCGAATGACAAACATGTCATCAATGCCTTTTGTGTAGTCTGACCAAAACAAAAAAACAACAGGATATTAATAATAAATTTATAATATACATTCTGTCCGGCACTTTCAAGTTACAGCTTCATGTATGTCTTTAGTCGTCAATTACCTAATTTAGGAGCAATTTACGTGAAGCAATAATAATTATTTCGAGAAAGAAACGTGTGTGTGCATAAATATGTAATAATTCGGAAACAGAAGAGCCAGATTAATACGTTATGACCTGCAAAATAGAAGTAAAAAAACGGTATTTTCAACCTGGCTTTAAGTAGCCTCCTTTGGTTGGGAGACAGTATTCTCTGATTTCAGAGAATTTTCTGATGAATGGCATCTCTGCGGTACCTAACCATCTAGAACAATATAACCACACTTACCGGAATTCCACGGGACTCATTTATGATTCTGAGTATGTGGAATGCCGGAGTTCGGAGTTCGTGAGTAAAACTGGGCTATAGAAACTGAACTATTGCATCACGGTGACAGTGCAGGCATGCTCGAGTACATAAGGTTTGAGGTCGTGAAGTCCTATCGTATCGAGGCCCTAAACACTCAATGCCGCTTCCATGCATTTCCANAAATGGACACAGATTCCCATGATAAAAATTTCCCCCCTGGAGCCCTTATTACTGGAAGCAGGGCATGTCAAAAGAGGGAAAAGGGGAGATGAAATATACCCCCTAAGTTGTAGAACCACAAAGTGAAAGTACAATTACAGGCCTGTAACCTATAGAAACTGAACTATTGCATCACCGTGACAGTGCAGGCATGCTCGAGTACATAAGGTTTGAGGTCGTGAAGTCCTATCGTATCGAGGCCCAAAACACTCAATGCCGCTTCCATGCATTTCCACGGAAGCACAGGACAGAAAGAAATAATTGTAGCTGACCAGAGAATGGCATGGCGCAATTTGTTTCTGAAATTTCTATAATTAAAAACAAAAAAAAAAATCGTTTCTAAGGAATATGCTAATAGACTAAGGTCTATGCGATAGACCAGTCTCGATTAATGTGCATGTATGGTTATCTAGAAATCGTTTATAAACCACACCTCTAGCATTTATTACTTCTGCTTTCCTCTTTTCATTATCTGAGGAATGTGATTGGCCGGTATGATCTTTTACATTGGATATTTATTGGTTAATGTATTTTCAAACTGTGGTATGCCAGATTTGATAACGCATGCACACTCATATTTCGCATAAACCGGGAGTCAGCCTCTTTGGGGCTAACTAATTAAAAACAATCTATTAGGTCTTTAACAAATACTTCAACTGGGCTGGATTATTTTGATGTGAGCGAATGCGCGAAGAACTGGTTGTTGGGTACGTACGTTGAAATAATCGAGGAAGGGAGGGAAGGTGGTGTGGGAATATGGTGGAATATAACAAACTCGAACCTCAGGGAACCTCATCTTTAAATATCGAGTTGGTCGGATATTCCCGTTCGTGAGATGATTGTAATACACAAAAACTGAGCAACAAGAAAGCTACAGTCCGGGTTCTTTTATATATATATATATATATATATATATATANAGAGAGAGAGAGAGAGAGAGAGACATAGATATAGATATAGATATAGATACATATATAGATATAGATATAGATATTAGAGATGCCAAGTGAAAGAATACGGACGCTGATAGTGATAAGAGATACGAGATGGTTCACTATGTACTCTGTTAACTGTGAAACACTTTACTGTGGTCAGAGTATTGCTAACTCCCGCTGGCTGCTTTAGGTGTGAAGTGGGGATATAAACAAGAGAGTAAGGAAAGAAGCAGTGGGATGCCCTGGACTATGCCTCAACCAGGAATCATACAAGTCATGCCGGGGCACCACTTCGGAATTTTAAACAGACGCACAGTTTCCAAGGAGAGAAGATGACGTTACTAAGGTGATCGCAAAGATTGGTGATGGGTCGTAGAAGTGGTGGTGGTGTAAAATTTAGATGCTATAGTAAACAAACCATAACAGTTAAGGGGGGTAGGGGAAAACAAACAAAGGTTTCAGTCACTGACTGATATTCTAAACGGATGGAATCTATCGTTCACGGGAGTCAGTCAGATTCGTTACATTGCACATAATCATGACATTCATATCAACGAAGTCACATACTGAATTTTACAGGCGGCATGGCCGTGTGAATCGTAACCAGAAACTGGAGGTTTATGTGTTCGATTGTTGAGTCGCGCGGTCTACGTTGTAATTTCTTTGGGAAAGACAACACTTCCTCCTCCCCCCCCCCTCCTTTTTCGTGTAAATGAGTACCTCAGAGCCAGGGGGACAAGGAGTGCTGTGCTGAACTGCGGGCGACCAGCAATGACTCTGTTATGCGTTTCACTTGTAAACTTGTAATATTATGTATGTGTGCAAAACGATGTGTACTGTTTTATTTGTTTATATTATGAACGAGGTGTACAGCACAGTATGGCATATTAAACCAATTTCCCTACCGGGTATATAAAAAGTTCTACTTTCACTTTCATTATGAGAAATCTTCTTGACAAGGATTAATTTCAGATGCCATCATGCAGTATTCATGATGTATAAGCTTCTACACAGCTTCGCATCGTTCAAATTCTCGGATAGCAATCTCAAATAACCTAAACGACTATACTGATGAGCGATGGTATTGACAGCCTGATTTCAACCCACTGCGGCACATCGCGCTGTCGGTAGCCACAAATATTTACACCTGTCAGCTGGCCGAGGCGTTGCCACTTCTCAGCTGAAGGACCACTTGACGAGGATGAGCTAAGTGAGTCCGTGATGATGTGAGCAAGTTCTCATGTTCACGGCAAGCCATATGGGGTGGCCGTTATAAGTTCAGTGGTGGGAAGGTCTCGCAGTGACAGTTATTGTGAGGAAATTGAGGGATTAGAGATTAATACCCATGTCAGGTTGAAAATATACTCGCTTCCCTAAGCACCCCTGAAACCCTAAAAGTGCGAAGGGGCAAAAGGGTGGAGGAGGGTGGGGGAAGGGGATGATGAGGGAGAGGGAGCCTCTGAAGAAGGGAGGGTAAAAGTGAGATGACGAGAAAGAAAAGAATGAGAGTGGGGGCCAAGGTAGGGCCCTAACTAGCTCATCCCACCCGCTCTCACCTCCAAGGANCATAAAAGTCATGCCGGGCCACCACTTTGGAATTTTAAATAGACGCACAGTTTCCAAGTAGAGAAGATGACGTTACTAAGGTGATCGCATAGATTGGTGATGGTTCGCAGAAGTGGTGGTGGTGTAAAATTTAAATGCTATAGTAAACAAACCATAACAGTTAATTAAGGGGGGTAGGGGAAAAAAAACAAAGGTTTCAGTCATTGACTGATATTCTAAACGGATGGAATCTATCGTTCACAGGAGTCAGTCAGATTCGTTACAATGCACATATTCATGACATTCATACCAACGAAGTCACATACCAGGCCGTGTGAATCGTAACTGAAACTGGAGGTTTGTGTGTTCGACTGTTGAGCCGGGCGGTCTACGTTGTAATTTCTTTGGGAAAGACAACACTTCCTCCTCCCCCCACCCTCCTTTTTCGTGTAAATGAGTACCTCAGAGCCAGGGGGACAAGGAGTGCTGTGCTGTCCCGTTGCATATTGTATTTTGCTCATGTGCCACGGCTGTGGTCTGGGCTTATTCGAAATAAACTTGTTAAACTTGTAAAAAACTTGTAAAAAACTTGTAAAAAACTTGTTGTTATGCGTTTCACTTGTAATATTATGTATGTGTACAAAACGATGTGTACTGTTTTATTTGTTTATATTATGAATGAGGTGTACAGCACTGTATGGCATAATAAACCAATTTCCCTACCGGGTAAATAAAAGTTCTACTTTCACTTTCATTATGAGAAATCTTCTTGACCAGGATTAATTTCAGCTGCCATCATGCAGTATTCATGATTTATAAGCTCCTACACAGCTTCGCATCGTTCAAATTCTCGGATAGCAATCTCAGATAACCTAAACGACTATACTGATGAGCGATGGTATCGACAGCCTGATTTCAACCCACTGCGGCACATCGCGCTGTCGGTAGCCACAAATATTTACACCTGTCAGCTGGCCGAGGCGTTGCCACTTCTCAGCTGAAGGACCACTTGACGAGGATGAGCTAAGTGAGTCCGTGATGATGTGAGCAAGTTCTCATGTTCACGGCAAGCCATATGGGGTGGCCGTTATAAGTTCAGTGGTGGGAAGGTCTCGCAGTGACAGTTATTGTGAGGAAATTGAGGGATTAGAGATTAATACCCATGTCAGGTTGAAAATATACTCGCTTCCCTAAGCACCCCTGAAACCCTAAAAGTGCGAAGGGGCAAAAGGGTGGAGGAGGGTGGGGGAAGGGGATGATGAGGGAGAGGGAGCCTCTGAAGAAGGGAGGGTAAAAGTGAGATGACGAGAAAGAAAAGAATGAGAGTGGGGGCCAAGGTAGGGCCCTAACTAGCTCATCCCACCCGCTCTCACCTCCAAGGACTTTCTTCCCATTTGCGGAGAGGAGTAACCCTGACCCACTTTTCTTTCAAACTGCACATCACCCTCCCCTTTTTAAAATTACATGATCACAAAACATCAGTCTGTGTATATTTTATTTTTGCATGACAAAAAAACAGAAACTAGATAATGGACATCACTGGACCAGGGATAGGGATGACAGTTAAAGGAAAGGATGGATAAATAAGTTCAGAAATACAATCTGTAGGATGTGATGTTTAGAAACAAGAATTTAAAAAACCAGGACAACAGAGGTGAGGGGAGGAAGAAAGGCTGAAGGAGAAGATAAATCATGCTAACTTTGAGAAGCTGAAAAGACTGATCACAGACGAAAACCAATCAATCATGGAAACAACAGACAGTCACAAAATCCCTCTCATGCTACTCACAGACAAATATTTAATTTGAAGGGACAGGAGTTATTATTTGCTTCACAAACTGAAAACTGCATATATTTTTCCTTTCCCCTGACCATTTCTGAGAAAACACTGCATTGGAATTCTGACTCTGTGCCCACTACCATTATTTGTGCTGCCTGACATCACAGAAAGTCAGGCTAGCAGACGACTGATCAAGACAGTTTGCGCATGCATCTGCACCAGTCATCTGCTAGCTTGTCTCACCTTATGACAGCACACAGCATGGGTAACCATGGCATAAGAGAGTGAAAATCCTGACATTCCAGCAGTGTTTTCTCAGAAATGGTCAGGTGGAAGGAAAATGTACAGTGTACTGTTTTTGAAAAAATAATGTGGGTTTTTTAGACTGTGAAGCAAATATCTACCCCTCTCCCTTCAAGAAAAACAGACTGTTGCCTCAGAGTACTAACCATATATCTGCTTTATTTTCTTATTAATTACACAGTTTTTGCACCGATATGATGAGATGCTCTCACAGACAACCATTCAGAAAGATGGAGAAACAAAGAAGTAAAACCCTGATAAAACATCTTCTGGTTAAAGTAGCTGCTGGTCAGTGTTGTTAAGATTGTTCTAGTCCTGTCTTTGGGCTTATCTTAATCAAGAATATGGTTGAACTAGTCCAAGGATGAAATGGGATAAGAAAACTGAAAGGTAGCTGTGTGTTATCAGGGTTTTGCTGAAAGTGATGCCCTGGTCGGTGGAGAGTAAGTCTATAATTCTCTCTTACCTTCTTGGATTCAGCAAATTTGAGAAGCTTGGAGTCCATCTCCCTAAGGATTTCCTCCCAGGCCTCACACATTTGTTGGATGATCACTTGAAGCTCCTGGTGAAATACAAGCCCAAAGATAGCCATCAACAGGGAGGAAGTGTGGCCTGTGGTTTGTAAATCTTGCTCAGATTCTGAATGTCAAGTCAAGTCTAAGATTTGTGTTTTCAACTTGTGAACTGGGCGATTTATGTTGCAGTGTCTTTGGGGAAGGCACTTTACTCTCTTTTCCCCCACTTGACTCAGGTGTAAATTAATGCTTTGGCCTTAAAGCAGGAGGAGACTAGAGCACTGGTGATATCAGCAATGACTTTTTATGTCTTTCATTTGTAATATTATATATTTACATATTTGAAATGTATTGTTCTTTATATTTGTACTATGATTATGAGTGAGATGTGTCCTATTGCATGGCATTGTAATCTAATTTTCCTATGGAGTCAATAAAAGCTCTTATTTTCATTTTCATTTTCATATGATCTCCTAATCATAAGGCTATGGTACAGGGATGTAACTACTGTTTCCCCAAAATGCCGGGGGGGGTGGGGATGCGGCAAGAGATGGCCAGGAGATGACGATGAAAGGAGAAAAATTGGGATAAAAAGGAAAGAAAAGAGAGGAGAGCAGACAGAGAGCAGGAGCCAACCCAGTGCAATAAGTAACTTTCTTCAGCGAATGAATACCTTGGGGACCTCATTATTTTTACCTGAACCCATGAAACAAGTCATTCATTCACAGTCCACCAGGTTGTAAATTTTATTTTATCTTCTTTTTTTTTTTTTTTTGTAAAAGAGATTATTTTCAGGATGACAATATGGAAGTTGTCCCAAGAAATGCACCTTTCATTTACTTTGCAGTTCTTCTTATGCTTCCAGTAAAGCTGCATTTAACATTTTTGCTCTACATTACAGAAAAGTATATAGAAAAAGATCTTTGCCTCCAGTTTCTTAAGAAATAAAATAAAGAATATTACTTTGCTGCAATATGACTTCCATATTCTTAAGAAACAATAAGAATATTACTTTGCTGCAAAGTGACATCATTGCTGACCAGCCATATATGAAAGAAAAGGATGGTAAACTGATGATGCCAAATGGTGATATGTCAAGAAAATATGTCCTGTGAAATGAACTGTAAGCCATCTTACCATTTGAGCTGAGGCAATCATGACATACTTTGAGGCAAGCAACCTGATTTCTTCATGACGAGCCAGCAGTAGGGAGGTGTCAAACTGTTAAGGAATGAAATTAGAGCAAAATAAGAAAATTTGCACATATAGTGAACCCTCCGAGACAAGACCCTCTGAATTACAACTTCCTCTCGATTACAACCTAAAATCTTGTGATTTATCATTTTTTTTCCTATATGAACAACCTCGGGATAACAACTCCCTCCGAAATCCGACATGCGAGCCACCCTGAACCTTTGTTAAGTCTTCCCGCCCCTCTTAACTTGACATGCCCACATGTTTCAAACACATGTAGTCGTGTAGTTTGTCGCCAGTCGATCTGCCTCACGACATAACACCAGTGCCAGCCGCTCGAGTCTAATTGATTCAGTGCAAGATTGATAGACTAAGCAAGGCGGGCCTAGGCTACTCTGTCCATCTCGCATATGAATACAGTGGCAGCAACGTTATTTACGCTAGTCGAATATGATTGAACTCAAAAAATGATGTCACCTAAAGTAAGCCAATGAAATACTAAGTGACCATATGGTAGGGCTGGGCGACGCCAGCAACTTTTCGGTATCGCATTCTTAAAATTGACACCAGTGTAGTGTCGCTGGACAGGTGTCGACGCCAAGTCATGACATCATGATATTATGCGATTCGGGGTGTCGGAGTCAGCCCACAACATGACACGATTTGCTGTTCAGGGACTCCTGACCAACACCGCCAGGGCACATGTCTGTGCCGCTATTTGCATATGGGGACATTACTTGGGAAATGATTTTTTGAGAGTTATTGCAGTGAGTGCCAGTGAGGCGGTGTTGGGAAACAGTGTCATGTTGCGACTCCAACCCTGGTATCAGAGAGTCTACTCAGTTGGTATCGCCATTGTCAACACTGGTATTGGTGTCATGCCCACTCCTACCGCATGGTAATTGCGTTTTTTTCCCCACATCGTCTTTCGCCAACGAGTGCACATCAGGTCATAATTTTTATCTAGACCATGGCTATACACATTAACTCAGACCTGCGACTATAAGCAACCGCAAGTGAGAGGCACTCACATTTACAGAGCAGGTCAACATTGTAAAGAGGAACAGGGCTGGAGAGACTGCAAAGCTTATTGCAGAGACATTAGATGTGGACAAAACCCGCTTCCATTAGTATTAGTATGAACCTCTCAGTTACAACTCCCTCCTAGATAAAACCTTTTTCAAGAACATTTACAAAGGTCTTATCTCGGAGGGTCCACTGTAATTCTATAAATACGACATTCAGATTGCCCTGAAAAAGCAAGTTTCTAATAATGGGCATCAATCTGAAAGGGCAATAAGCTAAATATTTCTACTAGTCCTTCTTTCCTTCCCCTTCTCCAAAGGTCAAATCACTTTCCAAGCAAATCATAGAACACATGAATTATTTGTGCCCATTACAATGTTAATATGGTGTTACTGATAGTGGACTCCAAACTTCCCACTGAACAAATGATATTATATGCAAGAAACATCCAAATTGAATGCAGATATTCCACAGAAACCTCTGTGATAGTGCCAATACTTGGGTACAGTATGCAATTATGTCTCTGTTCTCCAATCCAAAATCTTCTGTGGCCTTATATCCCAAATTTGATGAAAAATCAATACTGAAATCCTGCATCTGCTTCTCTTTGCTATACAATGCAGATGGTTATTGCACCAAAGTGGTGATCTGTTCCAAGAAAGCGACTCACATCTCCAACTGATTACCAGGCTCTATCAACTTACAGTTTTTATCCAGAAGTCAGTGCTGCCAGCACTAGAAGACTTGAGAACTATAGAGAGGCAGCTGAGGTCAGGAGACACAATGGCAGAGTCCACCACTTGACCCTAGGGATTAGAAAGATCAACGAGAGATACCATAAAACATATGGGCATGTATCTGCTTCACACTGAAATATATACATCACAAACTTGTAGTCTCTCTTGTAAGAACCTTTATCTATGACTTTCATGGGTGAGACAATTGCAGCGATAATTTTTTATCTCACATGCATTCATGCGTATAAACAATACACCAACTAGCCTCCTCTCCATCCCAGCCCCCTCCCTCTCCTAAACTCTATTCTCTTCATACAATTCTTTTCAGAGTGCCATTAGTATAGTTTGTAAGGGGTAACTGTGCACACCAAGAAAAGAAATCATGTTAATCAAACCTGGTAAAGATGATATAATGGTTCTATGCCAATCTATGCTGGCAATGCAACAATTTGATGTGATGAAGGATATTCAACCGCAGGTTTGTGGTCAGTTAACATACATCCCCGGAAAGTGAATGTAGAGCACAAACAACAGGAGATGTTTACTTTGTGGCAGTACCATGAGCTAGAACTCTAAATGATTATCATTTCATGATATTATTTAATATAGATGATGACGATGGTGATGATTTTTTAAGTCAAGGATGATGGTGGTATTCATGAAAATAATAATGACAACCTACCTCTGCAACATCATCACTGGAAAGGTCAATGACACCAGTGGGAAAGGCTCCATAAGAGAATAAGTTCACTTCATTCAGGTCTGTGCCAACTATCAGCAAATTCAACCTTTTTCGAGAAACACATACATGTAATATATGAATATGCATTCATACTGCATTCCTAGGAAAAAAAATAGCAGTAATACTCTAAGCATTTCACTTTGTATGAATCGTTAACATTTATAAAGTAGTTTAAAGGTATCATATGTGTGTATTTTGACCTTGGAACCATTTGAGAATTATTATATATGTAATAATTCTCAAATGGTACAACCAAAATTAATACAGAAATTGACACAGATAATAAACTGAAAATGCAACATAATTATTACAACTCTTGGATTCAGTCAATGGTAAATTACTTCTGCAGTTTCTAATCTAGAAACAAGGTGTTTTGTATAACTTACTCCTTTTGAGCTGTGAGAGATCTGAATCTTTCATATGCCTCCAGGCCACTGCAACAAAATGACAGGGGAGAATTCAATAAAACAGTACAAGTATGTCTGCAATGTTTTTCTAACACCAGAGAAACTTAATATGCCAATCCTTACTTGGAACATGTACAAGATAAAGTCTTGAGTTAATATATATATGTAAATTTCTAATATCTTGCATAAGCCTGAAACTATATAATTTGCATAATTTATCTAGCGCATATATACATTTTTGGTTTGAGATATTCCAATTTAAGAGACTAATCTTATGTCAAATATACTCCAAACCGAGAACCATAAAAAAACCAAGATGCTACTTTCTGACAATAAAATCGACACCTACTTCCTCACGTCAAGGATGAATTTTAAATCCCAACGCATTTGTGCTGAGAAATTGAAAAAAAAAGTGAATGAAAACAAAAATAGAATACTTACGACTGATCTTTGGACAAAGGGCTTTCACTGTATCTGGAAACAAAGAAATAAGGTCAAGTGAGTCCAAATGTCTTCCTCTTGAATACACCTCACAGATTACCCCTTCCTTACAAAGGATTTAGCAGTTTGTCTTACACACCACTTACAACGTCCTCACTATGAAATTCGCACATTATCCATGGTACTGTATTTAATTATTACTTTCTCCCATCACTTTCTGAAAATTATTGTTAAGTTTAAACACAGCTGAGCACAAATATAGCATTTTCGAGAGAATCCAATCATAGCCATAAGAGGTTCCAGTAAAGGAAAATTTTAAGTCCCAATCATTTCTGCTAAACCATGAAGAGTTTTACAATTAGCCCTCCAAGCCAGTTAAAGAAATTTAAACAGCTAGTCCAACAGTACACTTACAGGGAATTTAACTGCTGAGCAACAGGCAGATAGTCTGAAGAGTTGTCCTCAGCATAGTGTTCCTGTCCCTGGGTCATCTGTTTGGACTGTTCCAGCCATTCCAATGAGGTGACCCCTCCCTTCACACTGTCTACATAGACCAGGTCACCTTTTTCCACATCACAGATCCTCACAATGCCAGACTTGTAACCAACAGCAATCACTAGACATGTGAAAGTAATAAGTAAGGATGACATGTGTTTTCCTTTATAAAAGAATCTGTATGATGCCATTCAAAATGTATCTTACACTACAGATAACAGATGAAGTAATTTAGGTACAATGTGGAGATACCATTGGATGAAGACACTGAAGATGTTTCGGAAAACACAGTAGCAATGCACAATTAGAAGTGGAGGGTAGAGGCACACAAAAGAGCACAGGGAGATCAATGAAACTGGGTCTTTAACTGGTCAGGATTTCTATCTGAAATCTGAAATTAAATTGTTAATGTGGAAGTTTGAGGTTGGAAAAGCTAATCGAAGAGGTAAAAATATTGTATCCCAAATTCATTGAGTCTTGTAGGTGTGATATTAAAGCAACCAAAGACATTACACATTCTTTATTTATACTGATTTGTCTCCATATTGCAATATACCTTTTCCATCAGGCCTCCATGCCAGGCCTCGGATCTTGTCACTTTCAGAGGGTGGTGGCAGTGACCATACCCTCTGCCAAGACAGTCTGTTGACCAGCACCTGGACATTCAGAGTTAATTATTAAATAGCAAATTTTTCATCATGAGAAAAAACATTTAACAAACAAATCTGATATCTGCAAGACACTTCAAGACATGAAATTATATATAATCAAAATCTTTTCAACAGTGCAACAAACCACAACTTCACAGAGACATTGTTGCATCATAACAATAACACTGCATAATAAACAACAGCAATTATTTCATCCAAGTAAAATTTTATCAATATTTAATAATACTTTCACCACAATTCTGTAACTTCTGCAGATTTTATGCTGGACTATTGCTAAATCAGATTATAATACAAATTATACCAAATGAGTATACAGTACAGATTTATCGATTTGTCAAAACTACACAAGATTTTCTTATTACCAATTTGACAAGAGAGCTGTAACTTTGCTGCAGTGCTTTGACAAAAATAAGAATACATAGGGTAAAACTGCACACGTTGAGGGGTAATCCATTATACCTCTCCATTAATATTAGCCAGTGCCAGCAAGTCCATGGTAGGTGACCAAGCCATGAGCTCGATTTCTGCCACAACATGTTTTTCCTCCCGAAGCTTGAATCTCTTCACTTCTTCACTCATTGAGGTAGTCATCATGATTTACCTACATCAAAAAGAATAATTTGATATTGCTGATATTATGAACGGGGAATAAAAGGAATGACTTACTAACTTCCACTAGCCTCGTAAAAAAAAATGAATGTCACAACACCCCCAGCATGTTAAAGTTTAAAAAGTAAAACACTAATAATGTAGGGTACTCATCAATTTTCAGTATAAGAATCCCTGTATCAAGGGAATTAAAAACCTGATAATAAGAAGAAGAATTCCCAGCTCATAAATTCTGATATTCAAGGAAGAAAAAGAGGAAGAAAGAAAAAAATTAAACAGGTAGGAAAGGAAGACCAGGATGAGTTCATTAGCATGCCCAACACAAACTCATCACACTGCATAACTACTGTATTCAAGACTCAAGCTGCGTGTGTGACTTTCATGAGCCTTCCATGTACACGACACACCGTAATGTGAATTAACCCATCATGTAGGTTAGTCTAACACAGATTCTCTCCCTTTGCATAGCTCATCAATCAAGCCTGTCTTGAGGAGAGGGACTGGTCTCACTAGAGAAACAGAATAAGCACTGGAGCAACAGGAGAAGTCTCAAGGGAGGCTGAGGCACCAACCCTTTGATGCTTGTTATAGGAAAGAAGCCAGTATGACTGCAATGCACCTTTCCCCATCCAGTCCATGGCATGAAAGATGTAGGGTGTATTTTGGTGTGTATTAGGAGCTAGCACCGGAAAGTGTGAACAGGATTTGGGAGTGTTGAGCTCTGTCTCTATATCAATTACAGTTGTTTCTTTTTTTCGGGTGCAAGGAGCAGGTAAGCTTTGATTTCATTAAGACTTTTAAATAAATGAGATGGCTTACACAGCATGTATTATTATGATAGGGGAAAATATAAAAAGAGCTCACTCTTCATTAAAAGAATTAGAATGTGAACTGATTCTGCAACACTAATGATGTACACACAATCAAATGCAACATTGCAAGTTCCATAATTTGCCTATTTCTCATAGGGATTTCTTAACTAAAAATACATCTTTGTGACTGCTTTACAGATGAAGAAACTATTTTCTAGGGACAAAAACTTTAAATTTCTCCAACAGCTCAGTGAGACATGTCACAAGGAGGAAACAAGGACAGATGATCCAGATGTTATTAAATGACAAAATGAAAATGGAAAATTACTTTCAATATTGGGGCAAAATGATGGAGGAAAAAATATTCATGTACATGGACATTAGTTAGGGCCACAACCAATCCTAAAAAGAAAATTTTGTTGTCCAAACTATCTGGGTCCAACCAATATTCTTATATATAAGCATTGCACATTTCACTTTGTGCAAGTAAAGGAGTCATTAAGATATCAAGAAATCAAAAGGCTTTTTCTCCATATTCAGATTCCAATGCCTATCAGGCACGCGCTAGACCAATGATTGTCCCTAAAGAATAAGTCGTCCTTTGGGACAATCTGATGTGTCAGGCCAATAAGTTTTCTTCACACCAACAAGCAAGGTAAATGTAGGTGAGTTTTCTTAAATTGTGTTTGCCACAATGTAAATATGAAGAAGGTTTCTGGATGCAGCTTATACCCTAAGAAAAATTCCCAGTCGTAAGGCAGGATAGAACCACTTCCCAGCACTGTATTCCAGAACTGAACCTAAGCTAATGCGCTTAAGCACTGATCATTTGATGAGACAAATTTTGAGGATGATGTTGTTCGTAAGAAGCAAAATGTACTGCAGTGTCACGGTTGATAAACATTGAGGAACTGGAATACATGCTTACTAAAATCTATCCCTAATCCTAACCCAAACCCTAGACCAGCAAAATAGGTCCATCAGTTGAGGCAAGTCTCTAATCCTTCTGTCTATTAAGACAAGAACATCAGTCAATGTCCACTGAAACAGAGCATTGGTACTTTGCCACATCCATGTTTTTAAACGAACACTCTTTTTATAAAAATGGCATCCAATCTCAGTACTTCTCTACAGTTCAACATTTCAAAAGTCCTCTTTCAGCATGGATTAATGAATTAACAATGTTTTTTTGGTCATTACATTTTTGTAAAAAGGAATGTAAAGTTGCCATTATTCATTAAAGTTACTGGTGTTAGATCTAGACTAGACCATCTAGTCTACACTGTTTTTAAAGTGCTAAGCCCATTCTCAAGTCATAAATGCATAAAGAAATAAAAGATGCAATTATGTATTCATCCATAATTTTAGAAGCTGTATTAATGCAACAACTCTTCACAAACTGCCATTCATCACTAGCCACTTCTGCTGCTGTGACCTGTGCATGCACAAAACAAGCCTACCATACATGACATAGCAAATCTAGACTGGCCCAAGCTCTCAACATGTCTACTAACTCAACCCCCTCTCACATGTCTTCCGGAAGGATTTCCATAAGTTGGCGTAAGTGAACCATCCATCAGCAAGCTCCTGACCAATACTATGAAACACACTAAAGAGGGATTAGTTTGATGGGGCTGGTATGAAAAAAAAGAGGGGCTTGGGTTTTTTTCAT
>JAWQUT010000044.1:167649-183921 GCA_033807755.1 Ellobium chinense
CAATAAACACACACACACACACACACACACTCGCACTCACAATATTCCTCTCTTTTACAGTAAACGCGCATGGTCCCACTACGCTTCGTATTTATCTAAGATTATCGTAGACCGCGCTAACTATGGAATACATTTTCAGGCAATATCTCTTCAGATTTGACTTTCAACTGTTCTCATCTGCCACCACCTTGCAGGCCGAATTTGGTAATACGGTACTGATACTGCGATAGCCATATTCTTGAAATAACTGCTAAGTTACTAATCAACGCCGTGGTACCCTAAAAAGAGTGGGATTAAAAAAAAAAACATTCTTGAAGAAAACCAGTTAAGTTGCGGTACTAACAATCGGCTGCACGAAATTAGTGCCAGCTTAGCCGGGTGACATGACATCATCAGGCTTTTACTGTATAACTAACTGTCAACTGTTTTCATCGTTATGAAGTTTGTATTCTCATCTTTTCCCCACAGACATCTTGATTCTTTCAAGGATGGATCACTTGGATCGAAGACAAATCCAGGCCTTAGAGGAGAAATACGTCACTAGGACCCAGAAACGTATGCCCGAGAAATTCCAAGAGATATGTCACATGCGCCTGGCTTTCATGCTGGACCTCAGTGATGATAAGCTGGAACTGTTGATGTCAGCAGTTGAGCAGGGCAAGAAGAAAGTAGGCTTGGCTTTTCACAGAGTGAAAAAGGGTGAGTGGACAAAACCATTTGCTTTCCTGGTTGGCCTTCTAGGGTTTATTTACCTTTCACACTAATTGGATTCTCATCTCATTGTTGTTTTCCGTTTGTCTTATTGCTGCTCCAATTGTTGTTGGTGTTGTTCTTCTCCTTCTTCCTCTTCTTCTCCTTCTTCCTCTTCTTCTTCTTCTTCTTCTTCTTGCAGTTGTTGTTTTCCTTTTTTCCATGTTAATAAAGTAGTATCTGTAGAACATTTTAGTAGGGATCACACCACAGTGATCAATGTAGCTGCCACCCAGTCTCAGTAATTTTGCGGTGTTTTTAGCAGGTATTTACATCCCTGAGAAAGAGTGAATGGGTGGATGAGTTATTGAGTAGTCGCTATGGAATGAGTGAATGGGCAAGACCAAACCTCAGAAAAGAGCCAGCCCATGTTCAGTGTTTTTCACATGTCGTTTTCGTTTCACTTGGCGAGTGTGTTATAGATTAGTTAGCTTTTGTGATTAACTTTGGATAGCTTAATTGGCTTTAGGATTCATTCCAAATAGCCACACCCTTATCTGTTAGATGATAGATATTACAGAAGTGTTTATGTGTCAGTCCATATGAAGTAAGTGCAACAGCTCTCTCTCAATCCCACCAAATGAAAACGAAATGAGACAAACGAAAACAAAGAGGTGTTGTGAGGTGTTTGGTCGGACCTGATATTTTTCTAGCTCTCAAAATAACATGTTAGCATGAGTACCATGTTGCCAGCCTCCATAACTATGTGTATAGTGTCGAGCTGCCTGGCTCAGTGGATAGCCGCTATTGACTTGAGAGGTGAAATTAGGTCACGCGCAAGGTCCCACAAAGGCTTTCAATAATGCGATTGTTTGACCATCTGGGTATTCAGTGGCAATCACTAGGGCATGCTCCTACCATGGCGTCTGAACACAGTCTCGCCCATTCAGAAAGAAAGATAGTCTCCCCATGTCTTGTCTATCAAGGTAAAAGGGGTGGGGGACAAGGATTACATATGATTTTTGTACTTCAAGTTCAAGTTGAGTTTATTAGGCATTATGCCAATTCACAAATTTGTCAACAATTACAATAAACAATAATACACTCTTGGTTTACATAGTCTCATGATCTCATTTCTACACTTGCTATCGCTCACTTGCACGTTGCTTGCATGCGGTTCTTGCGTTCTCGTCTTTCTTTCTCTCTCTCTGTCGTTCGGTCTCTTTTTCACTCACACAACCACCTCCTTACCAACAAAAAAGAAAAAAAAAGGCTTATCACACACACACACACACACACACACACACGCGCGCGCGCGCGCATATTCGCCAAGGAGCAAGTGTCTCGGGTCAGAGGTGAACTTGGGTTCCAGCCCCCGTATACCACTAATGGTACATGTAGGCTGTGCTCCCGTTCCTTGAGCGGAGACACCCAACCCCCCGCGAAGCGCACGTTCTCTCATACCCACATATATCACATTTCCGTAAGTGGCAATTTCATTCATCACTTAAAATAATTCATATCAACTTCATTTCCATCCTCTGTACAATGACACTTTCTTGCCATAACACACGCCAAGAGATGTTACATGCCCTCTTGGTATGTTTTTAAAATATTAAAGCACAGTAACGATAATTTAAATACCTTATTTTCATCTTCGCTTTGGAACATATTTATAAAACGTAACATATTTGGTTTTATTTTAAGAAGACTAGGTAGGTACTTATGCTGAGTATGTCTAAAGCGATGACACTTTACTAAACAATGATATTCATCTTCTATTTCTTTGCATAGTTCACATTTTCTGTTGGCCACATCCACTTTTGGGATGGCCCATCGCCCTCGCTCTATAAGGAAATTATGTGACCCCAATCTGATTTTCGTCAATGCTGTTCTTAATGAACCTTCAGAAATTAAATTTAAGTATCTTTCATATTTAAATTCTGTCTTAATATGTTTATAGAGTCTGTTATGGGATGTCTCGTCTACTTGACTTCTCCACTTCTGTTTATAGCAATCACAAATGCGCTCCCTCAATTCGCTTATGAAAAGATCATAGTTTTCTACTTTTTGGTTAACCCATATATATCCAAAACCATATCTACTGAGTAACTCTCTAATCAGTGTTACCCAGTTGACCACCATCCTATCATTTTCTGCTTGATCCCATAATGCTTCATATATTTGTTTTACTAGTACAGGCACCCCATGGTCTTGTTTAATTATTATCAACCAATACTTTATTATTCTTATCTGTCGTTCCACGAACAGAGGGTACACTCCTAACTCTCCGTATACATAACAATTTGGGACACTTCGCCTTACTTGTAGAACTTCTTTTAAAATATTTATATATAACTTTTCAATAGTGTCAACAGTGACATTATGTAAGCACAAAGAAAATGGTTAGTATGACGCAACAGTCCATAGAAAATGTAAATCTTGTTATTCTTAGCTGGTAGGAAATATTAGTCTTTTCATTCCCATTTGGTCATGGTATGGTCTTTTCATTCCCATTTGGTCGTGGTATGGTGTTTTCATTCCCATTTGGTCATAGTATGGTCTTTTCATTCCCATTTGGTCCATATTGTGCGACCAGTAATTTGAATTTGAAAAGGAAACGCAGCTACCGTAGCTTACTATCATGACTTTCTTTTCTTCTTTTGTCGTAAGCTCAACGACGATTAAATAGAAGCTGAAAGACCAGCTAGTTAGAAATTAATAGAAATATTGGGTCTTCTGACGGCCGAGAACATATTTCGTCCTTTACCCGGGTCACTATACGATCTAAGGCATCACAAGAAGTTATTTTATATCAAATCACAAATTTGTAGTTGTGTTTGATGATGGGTGTTTCCTCCATTACTGGTGGTGAAAAGTCTTTTGTGGTCGAACTCTGAGCAGCCTAGTCTCTGAAAAGCAAATTCTCAAACGTCAAACAAAGTCAATCACAAAATCCTGCTGCCAGAAAAGTGGTTTTAAAATTCTTATGACATCTAGGTATGGACTTGAGTGGCTTCAAATGCATGAGTTTACACCTTAAACTCACAGAGATCACATGGATCTCTAACTGAAAATTTATAGAGACATGGGGTTGAGTTGAACAGGTCTGTAGAGGGGATGGAAGAGGTGAATGACAGTGCGTTGAAACTGGGGAAATCATATCTCCATGGATTTGTGCCGGCATAATCGAAATGGGGTTTACAGGGGCGAAGTAACCTTATATAAAGTTACTTAAAATCACAGCATGCGGCAATGGCAAAACATTTTGATTCGCATCCACCATGTAGGGTAATATATCTAGCATGAGAAGAGAACAGTGAATGGCACTCAGTCCGCCAATAGCAAAGGACATGTTCCGCCGTAAAGCCATAAAATATCCTGACATGGGGAGCTTTGCAGTGAGTTGCACTGAGATATCCGATGACCTCTGGCTATCGTCGACCGATTACAAGCCAGTAAAAGCATTTATTCTTGTCTCTAATGTCTTTAGCAGCCTTTCAGACCCAGCTCCCTGCGGATTTAGACGCATGAGAAGAAGATTAGGTGCTGCTTTTTATGTGCTCTTGTTTTCGGCTGATTTCGCAAGTGTGTAACATCTGGCTTTGGTGTGATGTTACAGCTGTTGTCCATCACCGGTTTTGGGGCTCCTTCGTGAATAGAAATCTCTGGGGCCGGGGTGAGTGGATCGGACAACTACAGTAGAAGTTATTGAGTTCGAATTCCAGGTGACCAATCCATAACTTTACGTTATTGGGATGTTGAGGCTGGCGAGTAACATGTTTCATGTTGAAATGAGCAGACTTGGGTTTGAGATATCCAACTACATCACTAGTCCCAGCCTAGCGATGGGTTTGGAGATCATGTCCCATTTCACTACGCTGGTTTAATGGGTGCACAGTGGCTTTAATGACTCTGTACGAACCAGTTATTGCATGCCTACAAGACACAACTCCAACAATCATTATTTCATTTTTTTTTTCCATTGTCAAAGGAAAGTGATTGGTTAATTATTTTCCACACTGGCATTTATTGGCTGATATAGCTTTTAGTTTTACTTTCGGAAGCGAGATTTTGGTGACGCGATCACCTACTATTATCCTTACTCTGGAAGTGAGTAGAGTCTACTAATTAAGAACGGTGTATTGGTTGGTTAACCCAATATATTGACTAAAAAGAGATGCTGAAACTGAGGATGTGTATGCCGTAGTACAGTAGAATCTCACGATCGCAATTTCCCGGTATTTCGTTACAAAGCTTCGTTCCCGAACACTGTTTATCAAACACCTCTTTATCTCTAATATATCAATTCAATTCACATGTTTAATTAGACCATAGACCAACATCATACGATACAATACAATATTACATGAGTACAGTCCACTGCAAAGACACATACATGTTCCTATGTACACTATTGCCACGCATCTGCCACTTTCTCATCTAGCTGACCCTCATGCACACTATTTGCACTCTCAACTGTGCGACTTTCTCTTAGCTGACACGCAGTCTTTCTAAAATTAAACTAACACATAAATCATAACATTACTGCCGTGATCATTCACTCTCTTACGTTACATTCCCTGCTTGTTTCTCCCCCCAACTTCTACAATTCCTTGCCTGATTGTGGCCATGTTAGCTCAAATTTCTGAATTATATTTTCTCAGTATTCCGAAACATAAATTACTCAGTCGTCGTATGTCTTCACCCCATTTACTTTTAAAGTATTTTATTAATCTAAACAGATAGTATTAATTTTTACTTTTATATACTGTAATTTCAGACAATGGAACTCCTCTATATCGCTACATTTTCTATTTTTATGGTCTAATTTAGGTCTCTCTTACCTCCCCCTTTCCACCATAAAAATAAATGCATGTGAACTTTGTCTGATCTTAGTAAGAACCATTCTCCTTGCTTTGCTATGACATACGTTTAAGCAGATTTCATATTCCAGGTCTGATTTAATATGTACATACAGTCTATTGTAGCTAGTGGTTGTTACTGCCTCCCTCCATTCCTATCTCTAGCAGTCTGTTAAACGTATTTTAAACTCAGATAGAAACACGTTTTCATCTTCAGCATCTGTTCCATCCATACATATGCGAAGCGATTACGAGATAAAAGGTCTTTAATTACCCCGAATTCGAGATGCCGAGGTTCTTCTGTAGTATATTTGCGCATCCATTAACGAACAAGACACATTTGAAAACCCGCGATACTTTTTTTTTTTTGTTTTGGCCTCATTTAGTGTTTGCTGCCGGTTATCAACTACTACCCGTCTACTAATTTATAGGTAATAGTCATTTATCAAGTAAAACAAAAAAAAGTAAGTCAGAGCTATTACAAGTTTGCAGACCTGTTAACTGACGGGACGGCCTTCGTAGCAGTCCTCTCTATGGAGCTCTTCGCTTCACTTGAGTTACAGACTAAAAGCACTTACGGACTTTGCTGAGAAATGAAAATTGGATACAGCCCTCGTCTTGATTGGACTTCGGCCTTCCCAAGCTCTTGGTCAAGACACACTAATTGCTTCAGGTTGCTAATTATCAAGTTGAGATATGACAATCAAAGACGAGATCCGCCCCATGATGACCCTTATCTTGTTAGCTGTCGGGCCAGTCCATTGTTTGACAGACAAACAGCATGCCTTCCACCTGTACTATAAAAACCTCTCTCTCTCTCTCTCTCTCTTTCTCTCTCTCTCTCTCTCTCTCTCTCTCTCTCTCTCTCTGTATGTGTGTGTGTGTGTGTTTTATTTGCAGTATCTACTCATCTCCTCCTCCCCTTCTCTTTTCACCTTGTTTGTCTCCAAATGTCGACGAAAATCTAAGCGCACTTCGCGTACCATATCACGTGTTAAGACGGTTAACGATAGTTTTTCCTTTAGCTTCTGAGTTCCCTGTAATTTGGGAACGAAGAAGTATTCTTTATATTACGACCCCATAATCCCCTTCTACCACCCAACCCCCCCCCCCCCCCCCNNCAAAAACACCTCCTTGCTGCGACGGTCAGTCTTTGGTGTCCAGTTCTAAGAGGAGCGAATGTTGGTGAAATATACAGAGATATTCGTATTTATTTTCTTTCGGTATTGGAACACGTAAAATGTTTTATGTAGCAACAGGCGTGGCATGAGACCTGACCACACAACTTACAATCTCGAAAAACATTTTAAGTTTCACAGTGTTAGGTGATGTTTGGTACCAAGTGTTTATTTTTCACGCTCGCTTCCAACACTGGAAGTCTAAAGCAAACACCTTCTGATGTAGCACGCCATCGACATTTTTTCCAGCCCAAAGGACTTTTCAACAGCAAATAGTAATCCTGTGGTGCTATTTAGAAATGAGCTCTTTACTTCCAGCATTCGATGTCTCGATCAGATTGCTTCGCGTGTATTAAGCGATCGTTAGAGTGAGTACCTGAAGGCGTTTTCAGTAGCACGTTCTAATCCTAGTGGCGTTCAGGCCAGCACGATTGGTGTCATCCGATATCCTGAGGTCTGTCCTACTGAATAGTGAACTGTCCCCTTACAAGTAGATTGATAAAGATCGCACACACCATCGACTGTCTGAAGGGTCCTGTATTTGGAGCCTCAGTATTGACACAAGACCTGCTGGATTGAATTGAAATGTTTTTGTCCATTAAGATGTGCGAACTGTCTCATACAAATACATCTGGTCTAAACCCTCGGGTCTGTCTATACATTAAACCCAGCAGATAATGGCTCGAGTTTAGACCGACTCTTGTCTACATATAGGATAACCTCAGTGATGCGGATAAGCTTTCATCGAGACTGTGTGAAAGTTTGTCTTTTATGCATTTTAGAAACATCTCAGGGGCTTCTTTGATAGTTATCATCCCTCGTTGTTGTAGAGATCGGAGACCTTCTTGTTTGGATGCAACATTAATAGCCAAGATGGTACAGGTGTCAATGTTTTGGGTGGGCACATGTGGCAGACCAGGATGAACACCAGTAGCCATAGGCATAATCCTTGCATTAATTTGTCTATTGCTATAACTACGGTGAACACTACTAATGGTTTGGGTATTTTTCATGGTTACCGCAATGCGTTAATTAATGCAAGGGTTGTGCATTACCGTAAAAGCCCTAAATATATTCACTGGTTCCAAAACCTTTCATTCCTTTGAATTTGTACCATTTGTATACATTATTACCGACCTTTAATAAAGTTGCATAGGTTCTTTTCACCGAAAAGTCTCAGGCGCTTAACGATACAAAAATCTTCAGAAAAGCGCGCACTCACAGACATACTCACAAATACACAGTACGATGCCCAGTGCATTCATGCCCAGCAACAAAGAGAAGGAAAATGCTATCACACACATATTAATTGTACTAGAAAATCTAGAATACCTAGGATTTTTTCCACCTTATTCTGCATTCATATCGGAAGTCAATTTTGTTAAGGGAAAAAAAAAGTTTTTTATCTTGCTTCTTTTTGGATTTTTTCCCCTAAAAATGCTGTCTTCTTAGTTCTTCAGTACCATTCCTCTTAACAATGGATGTTCTCTAGTGGCATCCTTTCTTCTTTCCTTCCGTCCTTCCTCTTCTTTCCTTTAGTTTTTCGTGCTCTCATTCGTGCCATACTGACATGGCTTACTCCTTTCCTCCTGCACCCTTCTTCACCTGCCCATTTCCCCCAAAACTTAATGAGGTAATTTTTGTTTCTGTTCTTCCCACAGACAAGATATCTGCTAGTGGGTTGTTTGGTGCCCCCCTCAGTGATGAGGGAGTGTGTTTGATGCTGCCCCTCTTCAAATTTCTAAGGGCAGAAAAAAGTGAGTAACTAATCAGAAATTATTGTCTTTCAGTTAAATTCTGAATGCGTTTTATCACACTTTATCACTGCAGTGCCAGTCTAGATCATTGGTAAATGTTAGCAAATATGATTACTGCTCTGATGTCCAGTTGTGACAGTAAGACAATTATGATATGATGCTTTCTAAAGCTAGACTAGTCGTGGAATTAAATCAGCAAGTTTGTAGGCATTTACGATAAAAAGGAATTACTGTCCTAATTGGACAATGTAAAGAGATCTTCTTACTGGGGGAAGGTTTGAAGAAAGTTGAGTTCTTGGGCTCATATTCATGACAAATAAAAGGGAAGACAAACCCTTGTGAGGATACGATATCTTACATCAGTTCCAGACAATAAATTGAACCTAATCATAGTGTTTTTGTTAACCCAGATCTTCATTTGTTCTCCAGGCAGTGGTGGTTTGGTGTTTTTTGTGTGTGTGTGGTGGTGGAGGTTGGGGGGGAGATTGTTTATTGTCATTTAGAATAGGTGCTGTATTTGAGCAGCTCAGATTGTCAAACCCTTGCATAACTGCTTTCTCTGATACAGATATCTGCAAGGAAGGTCTGTTCCGTAAACCAGGCAATCGCAGCAGGATGACCATCTTGAGGAACCAGCTAGTGTGCCATGGCACAGCCACTAAGATTGATGAGGAGAGCTACTCACCTTATGATGTGGCTGGAGTGCTGAAGGAATTTTTACGGGAGTTACCAGAGCCTTTGCTCACAGAGCGTCACATGGAAGCTCATAGACAGATTATTGGTAAGTCAGATTCACTTTTTCTGAAACTCAAACTTCTTTGGATGAACAGTGATCCACTTATTGATTAGTTAGTTTTCCTCTTTACTGTGGGAGAACTGTCAATCTTGCTGTTGTTGTTTTAGGGTCTCACTCAGATCAAGTTTGTGATGTAAATTTCATCCAGAAATAACATATTATAGCAGTGAACTGTAATTTTGCAATATCAACAAGTAAGCAAGAAATTTGAATGCATACGGTTTAAAAAATCATGAGTTCTGCTGTGTTACCCTAGACTGAGTGTCTGAATTGATATTAGAACATGAAGACTGAGTATTGCAATACCTAAATATTCAGGTCTACCCACCTTAGGTCTTTGAGAAAGTTATAGTTTTTCCATGTATGTTCACACCAGATCTTGGCAAGCATGCCAGCAGCTCAGAGGATATTGCAAGATACACCAAGAAGAAACTGTCAGCTCTGCAACTACTTATGCTGCTGATGCCACCTGCATCCCGGAAGATGGTCTTTCAAGTGGTCTCCCTTCTACAAGGAGTAGCAGCCTACCCAGAAACCAAAATGACCCCAACCACCTTGGGGACCATTTTTGCCCCCATCTTCTTCATGAATAAAAAAGTACACGCTTCGGAAGTATGCAGTCTAGTGAGCCAGACAGAGCCTGCAGTGGCTTTCATGATTGAGCACGCTCATGAACTGTTTCAGGTAGGCCTAGTTTGTGTGGATTCACAGATGTACTAAGTGGGACCAAGGAAAAGTTTACTTAATGTAATGTCCAATAACTTCCAGATATAAGATAGTTCATTCATCAACTTGCTGTACTTTGTGTCACAACAAAGAAAACAATGAAAAGCAGATGTCAAAAAGTGATATACCAGAAACGTTGTTTTGCACGCTTAATTAAATGTCCTGTACAAGTAACCAAAATAAATTTCAGGCACACTTACAGACAAATATAATGTTTAATGGTAGTGAGCTTCATTGATGAAGGTGCAGTACATTTTGTCATAGAAAAAAAAATGAAAAGCACGTCAAAAGATGGTGTATCACGGCCAATGTTTTAGAAGTGCACTCGGCAAGCTATTGTTTGAGTAAATTTTGTAGCATTTTTTTTTGCTCAGTTATAACTTTTCTATAGCATATGAACTTTTCGGAATTAGCAGACAATGAATATCTACTGACATGTGTCAAATTGTGCATGAAATTACAATCTTCAAAATAATTGAAATTTTGAAATTAAGTAAACTTTTTCTGTGTGTCTGTCTGATATGTATGTAGCTTTCTTCCATTTATTCACTCAGTCATCTTTAGCTTATTTCTTGGTCTTTCCCTCATTCCTCAAAAGCCTATTTTGATACTTTGATTTGTGTGTTGTTTGTATCTCAGCATGTTTGTTTCCATCTCTCACACTTGTATCCCTTGTATCCTGACTTCTCTGAAATCAGTTAAGCTTATCAGAAATGGAGGAAAGCCAAAAATTTTAGGAAAACTTGACATTAAATTGATAAAATAATACATAAATAAAGGAGCAAATAGAGAGATTGATGAAACATCTTCAGTTTTGTTTTCTTGTTTGGTTTCACAGAGACTTAAATGTCAATCATGGTGTTTGAAAATTTTGCAATTGACTGCTGCCATCCCTGGCTGACAATCAGTGGTCTTTTTACTCACTGGTACACCCAGAGCTATTCTAGATGGGTGTAGTTAATAGCGTCTTGCATGTAGACTATGTCCTTATGTTGCAAATAGTCTCCATCTGATATGTAGGGTCACAATCCACAGTATTGAGAAATTATTAAACTTTGTGTTTCTCTGTCATAATCATTACTCCTGATTTTGTCAGTCAATAATCTTTTGTTAGCATTACACGCAAATTGAGAGAGGCCCTCTCTGCCTTCCAACTCTGCAAGGAATTTCAGAATGTTGTAGGTGGTTTATTGGGTTGTTTTCCATAACAGCAGAGCATAATTTGAAAACTGAAGGTTGATTGCATGTCTTTACTTCATTGTTATGGCATGTCTCTATAGTCTGTGTCGCATTGCCCCTCTGAGCTTGGCTTCCAGGCCGTGCTATAAGGGGGAGGGGGATACAGGAAGAGAGATGTTGCCTCTGAGATTTGATAACCAGGGGTAGGGAAGAATAGTAGCATGGACGTGCTCTCTCTCTCTCTCTCTCTCTCTCTCTCTCTCTCTCTCTCTCTTCTCTCTCTCTCTCTCTCTCTCTCTCTCTCTCTGCCACACATTATATAATATGTGTGTCTCTTCCTGTCAAATCTTTTGGGTCAATCTCTCGCTGTTGATGTTCCAGTTTTTCTTCATTGTTTTCTTCAGGTCACATTAGTTACAGGAAACCTTCCCCCTTTGTCATAAATTCGAAGGGGAGGCGGGGTTGTAAACTTTTAGGTGGATTTTAAGTTTTTCTCTAGTAATAGCAAACTTTGGAGTGCAGGAAAGAAGAGGTACCTACAGGCGTTCAGTGTATATTTAAAAGGGTACTTTGAACGCGGGGTCTGGAGAGAAAAAAAACAACTGCTTCTTGGCTGTCCTCCACTTTTGCTGGCCACCGTATTTAGACCTGCTGGTGCCTCCTCTTACTCTCCTTTTGAAGTGGTCGTTCAAAATGTTGCGGTAGTTTTGTTGCTGCACAGCCGGATGAGCCAGTTAGTACCACCAGATAACCTCATCTTCCTTTCCAGTTTGGATGAATGTTAAGATCATCTGAATGGCTTACTGTTTTACGATATAGCTTACTTTTTACGATCTGTGTGTCTGCCTAGATCGCCTCCCTCAACTTTAAGTGTCTCTCCAAAGATTGATTAGGTTCTCCTGGGTCATTTCTGTGAGTGCATTGTTATCAACTGTCCCCTCAGGATATTTCCTATTGTTCCGCTTTGTTGGCGACTGCGTCGACTGGACCTTGATAACTAGGCAGGGGAGAGGGGTTGAAGGGTTGGCAAGGCAAGATGGTGGTGTATCCCGCTGGGTGGTAATTAGAGGAGTTGGTTTTGCCCGGAAGCAGGATTCACACTTCTACAAGGCTAGGATGCTTCACAGTGTGTTTTTGGCAGTTTGGTAGGGAAAGCGAATGCATGGGAAGGGGAGGTGAGGGAGTGGTAAAGGAGGAGAACCACTGTGTGCTGGTGTGTAGATATGTTAATGCTGCCGTCGGGACCTGGGAGGGTTAGGATTTTGTATGGGATAGAGTAGGGGGTGTAGTTCTTCGGTATAGAGGAGAAGTGGAGTAGGGATATAGCATGGCCGAGAGGGAGAAAGGATCTGATTTCAGAACCTTCGTTGAATACGAATGGTTCTAAGAAAAAGTTCTTTTCATTTAAGGTTCAGTTTCTTCAGTAGTTTGAAACTGGAATAAAATATATATTTGTTGCAAATTTCATTGATCATAGTGTAATACTGGGTAAACGTACTTTTTCACAATAGAAAATTAAACCATGTATCAGAGAACCCGATGCCAGTGCCACTATGAGACTATAGCACCTAGATATTTTAGATTCGCAGAACTAGCAATCTTCAACTTTTAGTATGTGTCAAATTTCAGTTGCATGGGATGTGAATAGCTGAAGTTCTTAAACTATAAAATTAGATGAACTTTTTGCAAGACCAATTTATTCTCACAATTTCACGGGGATTTGTTGCTATGGACACAAATCAGGATAACAGAGCAACTCCCCATAGAATAAAGTTTGCGTTCCTTTAAGTTGATTGAACAAGTTCGATGGAGAGACCTTTAAACTGAATCACAAGCGATTTGTCTTGTGTGTGGACGAGGAGGGGAGGGGGGAGGGGGGAAAGACATTATAGATGCTGGAGATAGCATGACAGTACTAATTATGGGCGTGCGTTCTGTGTCTGTCCCCTCCCGCCTGTTTCGGATAACTGTGGGCGTGGAGTGGCTATCACTGGTATCAGGCTATGAATCTGACGTAGCTGGTTCGCATGTCCAAATTAAATGTGCCGAGACTTCATTTTAATGGGACGCGAGGGATGCCTTGTGGATCAAGACATCTTCAATGTAGTACATTATTGTAACTCGTCTTGCCATTTAACATGGAGAGAAACTTAGTGCAGTTAGGGTGTATGAAACCAGTTACAATGTTATCATTCTTGATGCTGTTGTGACTGCTAAAACATTTTTAATGCGTTAGGCAGGATTCTCCATCACGTTCATTACTCTTTTTGGTCGGGATTGGGGCTAACTTCATTTGCTGCCTTTGCTTCTAGCCTGTTTGTCTTCTCATTTGAAGATTGGCCGTTGCCATCATTACGAGAATGTTGCAAGGATGTCATTCTTCACAAAATTCTCTGACATCTGAGAGGGCTATCTGACACCATTCCGATAAATTATTTGGATAGAATAATAAGAAACAAAATAATATGCCTTAAAAGTTTTTTGAATTGCCACCAAACTGGCATGCCTCAGTCGTGATATGATCCACGCGAAACTGCAGAGCGTTCAGATAAGCTCCTCAAGAAATATAGGTATCATCACTGAGGCCGTGTTTAGGATGATTACATTGGGAGTGAAGAACATGGAGTGTTACAAAACTAGAAAAACAGTGATTGCAAATAACCCGAATCTAGCCTAAACTGGGAGTTTTTACCCTTGCCAGGATTCCAGTCCGTACATTTCTATCTACAAGTCACCTTCATGAATTGCTTTAACGACGTTTCCAGCTGCTTCTCAAACAAAGTACATCAATCAACGTCGACTCAGCCATTAAAATAGTTTTGACATTTGGAGATGGAGACTGCTATGTGGGAGGAGAGATGATCCAGTGTTTTGGCATGTTATTTTAAAGTCAGAAAATTGCCGGGTAGTGTATTACGACAGTGATGGATCGTAGTTTGGGCATAAATAACGAATTCGACGCCAGGAGATCGACAGAGCTAAACGTTGGAATGTAATCACGGGAACAGTGGTCTGCCAGACATTTCATCTGTATATATGCAGGATATGGCTGCCTGCCGGTAGCACCACCAGCACATTCATTATGTCTGAAACTTTCCCGTGTTACGATGTCTGCACAGGAAATTGCCAATATCTGTCAAAATTGAATCGCATCGCCGGACCGGTAGCTGTCAGACTAAATGCTATGGTGGCCAACCTTCTCTTTCCTCCTTGCCCTCCCATCCAACTCCCTCAGTCCCTGCACACCCATTAGGGGCGCAAATAGAAGTTCAGTCAGGCAAGAGGTCCTGTGGCTTGCATGGTCGCTGGACCAGAACCATTTTCCAAGCTACCTTTTCTCCAACACCCTCAGCCTAGCCTCTTTGCATCTTACGCCCTTCTCTCATTACATTTACACCCGGGTCTTTGTCCTCGTGAGTAGTGACGTCATGATGACATCACGGCTTCAGTCATGGCTTGAATGGCTCGGAAACAGGTTATCAGCCTGAAGAGTTCTGGACTGTTACTGATGTGGAAATAGTCACAAGAGGCCCTTCCATTAACAAGCTCATAGTAGAAACTACTCAAGCTCCTAACGTGAAGAGCCTTTGGAAAAATTTCTACCGCTCCATTGGCACGATAGTGAAAGATTGAGATAAGATTTGAGATAACACTAAATGAAATTCATTTTTGAGTCCAAATGTACATGTGTCTTCATGGCAAATGATTGTTATGGTCAGTAGGTTCTTGAGATGACTAAATTGAAGTGGGTTTTGCTGATATTTTAAACATCTTCTTTACCGTGTTAAATTTATGGGAAGTTTTCCTCCAACCATTACTTCCCTTTCCTTTTCTGCCACTTCATTTCTGATCATTCTGAACCAGTAATGTAACTAGCTATTACAGGCAGTTTAAGGCGGGTCCTGAAAGTCGAAGATTTTAATAAAAGTACCGATTCTTCGTTCAACCATTTCTGCTTATGATTTTACCATATTAGATAGCCTATTACGACCCCTTTCCCCTCAACATGGCCTTTTTCCTGAAGGAAGGTCACCAGAAAATTATACCCACACAGCACTCAAACGGTAAATATCACTTGCCTTCACAGACACAAAAATAGAATATATCAGTGCAAGAATGTATCGCCCAAGCAAGAGAAAAGGCCAGACAAGGGGGTGGGGGGGAGGGGGGCAGCTCAAGCATGACAATTTTGAAGCATTAGACCACAATTTGTCACCAGATAGTGTTAAAAAAGCATTGTATAAACTTCAAACGCGATTTTCTCGAAAATTCATTTTTAAATACTCGTTTCCCTAAAGTTTTGTATGTAACTACTGGACCGATTGAATTGAAAATTGGTATCTTTCTTCCTTGAACCATGTAAAATAACAGCATGCATTGTTTTTTAGTTTTTTGTTTGTTTTTTTTTCCTTTTGTTAAGTAAATAAGCGTATTTGTTGAAAATTTGAGGGAATAATCGGTATTTTCTACATGTACATTTCAAAAAGCCTATAACTGACTACCTATTAAAGATATTTATAAAAGGATGCATACGTTTGTTTAACAGATGTTGAAATGTACATGTACCAAATTTCAGATTGTTTTGTTGAAAAATGCCGGAGCCTTAGGGTTTTGAAAATGACCATATTTCCGATGCAGTAATTCAAGATGGCGGAGCTGTCATGGCGGTGTGACATGCTAGATTGTCCCCCATGCTAGGATGTCCGGGGGGACACTCTAGCATATGCTAAACTGTCCCCCTCCATGCTATACTGTCCCTCCTATTAACTATACAGAATAAAAGGCAAAATAGGAACTAAATGAGATTGTGTCCCCTTTTTTTTCACACAACCACTCTCTGCCACAAAATTCCACCTTCCATCCTTTATACAGTACCCTTCTACTCCCATTCACGAATGTAAAACGCTCGCGAAAAAAAATAGCGGTAATCATTATCCGTGATACATGTCCATAGAGATACAATGATTATAACTTTGATTACAACCCTCAGAAATCATACATCATGGGAGATGTTCGTGTATCATCACTGGGCACCGGGTTGTATTGTTTTCACTGATTTTTTTTAAATACTTTTTTTTTTT
>JAWQUT010000044.1:184002-204058 GCA_033807755.1 Ellobium chinense
TTTATCTCTCGTCATATTAGGCTTGTTTTTTATTGCATGAAATTGAGTACAAATCCTCGCGTCTGTTTTTTTTAAGGAGTCTGCATATGACTTTATTGTCTTTTGAATTCGATATATGAAAATAAAGCATCACTTTATCTGTACCATAAATGCAAACAAAAATTACGAATGCTCCATTCTGCAAAAGGTTTATATTTAGTGTGATTTCCAGGTGGAACGATATTGCAGTTTTACTTTTATTGAGAAATTATTAAAATTACAGGACAAATAGGTACGGCATGTATAGAAAGTTTATCATTAAGTAGCACACACTTGCAACAGTTGAAATATACGAAGTAAAACTGTAAACTCTAAAAGAATTTAATTCAGAATTTTTTATATTTTGTATACATCGATCTTGACACGGAATTTGTAACGCTGCAGACAGTTCACTTCAAACAAAATGTAAGTTGTGCTTGTATCAGTAAAGGAAGGAAGCCGCAAGAAAGGCGGAGGGTGAGGAGCATGAAGAATGGAATAACGTAACCTAAAACAATATAGATCTAATACAGAAATTAGGATAATAATCACATGCGTTGAATGCCGCGTGATGATTTTGGAAGGAGCATGTTGTAAATTATTGGAGGATTGGCTGCCGAGGGGGGAGCATAGGTACCAGCCTGTGTCGTCCCACCCCCTTCCAAAAAAACACAAAGGTGGCGGGGACACAGTGCTGTGCTCCCAAGTCCTCCGCAGTCAATCCAAGAGTTAGATTGTGAAATGGAGATCAAGCAGAGGTCACCACCCAAATTATAGAAAGTTTATCATCATTTAAAAAAGAATCAGTAATTAAACTAAAATGATCATCATGCTATTTTTCCTCTAGAAGCAAACACTTTACATTTCTGGGAACTGAGAAATCATCTTTTCTTTCCTGCACTTCTCGAAGTGACTTCTTAATAGTAACCTACATCAAAGTACTGAATATCCGCTCATTGCCACTCCTTCGGCGCCTTTATGTCGCCATCCGACGATGACTTGGGGGGAAAAAAGTGAAAGGGCTAAGACCGACACCAACCCTCAGTTGGCTCGCAGGCATCGACATAATTAATAATTCTGATATTAGGCTTAGATCTCTTTGCATTTTTGTAGAACAAGATTGACTGATTTATATGTCAGATACGACATTAAAATGCGATAGTATGTCAATGAAAAAAAAATAAAAATAAGCAGATGCAGAAGTAAATAGTATGGGGGGACAGCCTGGCATGGGGGACATTCTAGCATGCGACTAACGTATGCTAGTTTGTCTCCCCATGTCAGATTGTCCGAGGGAGACAGTTTGGCATAAGAGGGGACACTTTGGCATATGCTATCTTGTCCGGGGGGGACAATCTAGCATATGCTAAGTCGTCCGGGGGTCATGCCAGCAAGTCTCCCCGGACACAGATATGGGGGGACACTTTAGCATGTGGCAGCGGCCATAAGAAAAATTCAGGTTTTTTTTTTGTTTGACTGTTTTCCCCTAATTGGGACACGCTGAATCCAATTATAAAGGTTTAAATTGCCAATTTACAGTAGTTTAGAACTTCACTTCCAGGACCCACTCCCCCCTCCTCTCCTCTCTCTTTTCCCTCTTCTCCCTCCCCCCCTCCTTTAACACTAACCATTTCCATGAATCCACCAAAAAGTATAAGGCTCTGGTTGGCATTATGATTTGTGTATACAACATACAAGACGTAACTGTATGCTGCTTCGTCGGCAATGTCAACTACTCTCTAGTTCCTGGTCTCTGTATAAATATTTATATTGTTTATTAAATGACTCATTATCATCATTCACACCACTTTTAGGCATGTCCATGGTATCATTCTGAACTTCTCTTCAATGCATTTGCAGGTAGTGTGGATTCTGCTTGGTTGCAACCTCTGATTAATGGCAGTATTTTATAACCTAATGGAATACTGTTTCAAGTGTTTCTCTGTAACATTTCAATGACAGGTCACAGGACTGTTGCATTACACTGACCATGTTGCCTTGCCTTTGTCCAATCAACACATTTTCTTGCTTCATGATATGCTTTATCTTATCTTCGTCAGGCTCCAACAGAGTTAGTTATCGATCTTGCAAATTATTGGAATCAGCTGGAACAGGAATCCCCTACTGAAGAAAAACACCCAGACTCTGGTCAGATTAAGGTAAGTCAAATTATTCCATTCACCTCAATCAAATATATTTATATTTGGTTGGGTTTTTTTGGAGCAGTGTTAGAATTTAAGGGACTTTAAGCAAATTTTATGTCATCATATTTCCATGTATTTATATATGTAATTTTTTTTTTCTTAGTGGTAAGAGGGTGAAACTACAAGGGACTAAATGAACACTGTTACAGATTTGCCAAAAAGCTTTTATGGGAAAGTGTTTGGGCTTTTCCATGTTTAGAAAATAACTGGAATCAGTCAAAAAATTACCAGCAATAATGGAGCAACAAAATCATTGAAATTTTGTGAATGGCAGATTTGGCATTGTCCTGCTCCCCCATGCATGAAATACATTGAGATTGGTCAACACTGCATAATTTCTCATAATAAAAAGTTGTGCATGGTTGTTTAGTTACATAATTATCATGAAGAAAATGCCTAGCCACCTGAGATAATGATGGAAATAACACTAAAAAAAATTTTCTGCCTTCTTTGGCAACCCTGTGTTAGGAATGGAAAATAGAACAAATATTCCTTTAGTATGGATTTTCTTGTTACTTGCACTCACTGTACTGTGTTGGTAACAGGAAGTAGGGACTAGAACAGTGTGATTTTACAAGTTTTTGGAGAACATGGGGTAGGAGGTGGTGAAATTCTACAGTTTATGCTTTCTCTTATTTCATTCCCAGAAATCAGTCAGTGAGAAAAGTTTGCTTGCAAGTGTTTGTTACATTGACCGGGAGCTGTCTCGATGTGATGATGTGGCCAGCAACACCCAGGCAGCTTTGGACAACCTCTTTACGCATATCCAGAGCTTGCCAAACACCCCACACAACATGAAGCTTAAGAAACAGTTTCTGAAAGCTACCACCACCCCTACATCCTCAGCCAAGAAACACAGCAGGAGTAAGTCTATTGGAGCTTCAATCAAGGTAAGAATTTTTATTTGATTTTGTCTTTGGGGTACATTTTATGGATTCAGAAGGCAACTTTGCTTGTCAGAGGGCTACTTTTGCTGTTTCTCAGTTCTTACCATGCATTTGCCACCAGATGTGAAGTAGTTTGTTGCAACAGTAGATTCCAGTGGCAAATATTTTGGCTGTTTAAGTATTGCTGCTAAAGATTAAAAGACACACTGATGTCTTGTTTTCAGTAATTAGCACTATAACTTAAGGATAATAAGGTTATCCACTTCATTTATATACTTGCACAGCCTACTGCGTCTCTCAGCCTAGCAGTATGTCCGTGTATCAATTTATTTCCCAGGGTTCACAAGAAACTATAATACTACAGGTGATCACTAAGTACCCAAAGCTTAATGTCTAAATGAAGGATTAAGCAATGCTCTGCATACAGTATAATATTGTTTTCCACAAATATTATTCATAAGTGTATATATGTGCTATTTATTTAAGTACTGTCGAAAATAGACTGAAATTGAAAATTTTGTTTACATTTCCTTTTACTAGCAAAAGCTTGAGGTCCTAGGACTTGTGTTTTGTAATAAGGAAGCTGATAGTCTTACTGTTTATTGGCCTTAAAAATTGTTTGCTGAAGACACAGTCACTTGTTTCCTTTTCAGAAAAGACTTCCAACTTTAGGCAGGTCTAAAAGTAGACAGCGTGAACTTTCTATTTGTAGCAGTTCATCATCCTCATCAAGTGGTGATTCTAAAGTAAGTACACATTGTCACATTTGATTTCGTTCATTGAGTTTCTGTTTTGACTAATCCCTCACCAGTCGCGGACCCTTTTCGGTCGTTTACTGTTTTATTTCTGCATTGATGCCTTCATGGGTGCAAGTGATTCATTCATTCATGTTGTTTGCCTGACTTTGGTAGTTTCATAATCTGAAATGTCAGATACATTGACAAATATGTTCAAGTGTTTAATTTCATCCATCGAAGCATCAGCAGGCATAACATTTCACTTTTACATTACAAGATTGCTAGAAATCTTGCATCCATGATCATTTGTCGATGCTTTATAGTTTAAATTAATCAAATTCTTGTTCATTTTTCTTAATTGTTAGTTTAAAATGAGGCCGCCTACTTCATTAGTGTAGTGACTATTCTGGCAGGCTTATAAAATGTCTTCACATTAGATTTTTAAGACCTTCTTTTCACCTGACATTATTATTGCATGCAGATTATCACATTGCTGATTTTTAATTCTGACGATTCATACTGTGATTGTGAAAATTCAAAGGTAGTTCTAGTAGGTGTTAGTGTCAGTCCTGTGGTAGGGGGCTAGAATTGCTAATCTCTTCACACATTATATATTGTCACATCTCTAGGCCTTAAGTGTGATGAGTTACAAATGCACAGACAAAGTGGAGGTGGTTCTCTGTACACAATCGGACCGTCCTAGTTCACAGCCTCTCAGAAAGAGGCTGGACTTCTGCAATATGTACCACACTGTAAGACCCACCGAAGTAAGCTAGCTGCTTTCAGTATCATTATGTCATGGTTAACATGCTTGCTAGATGTCAGTGTTCATAACAACATCAGGTTTTCTTTGTGGTATACAGTCCTCCACACTATACATGAACCTCTCCTACTTTCAACTTTTCTTCAACTGGAGCAAGTTTTAACATATTGAATGCATGTATTTGTTTCAAAATTCAAAAAGGGTGTTGCATAATTGCAGCTTTTTGTTATATTCTTGTGGAGTTGGGGATAAACCGTTTCAATTCCATTGCCACTCTTTCCTGGCCCACCCCCACCCCTTCCCTTTTTCTTATTGCACAGCACATTGGAACTGATAATGAAAGTCATAAATACTTATAATGATCTGTTATCCTGAAACTTGTAATAATGTAATCAACTAGCCAAGCATCATGATGTAAATGATACAGTAACTTGACATATTGAACACCACTCTGGAATTTAAACTCTCTTCACAAAATCTTAATGTGTAGATTAGAAATACCACCACCTTTCTAAAAAGTCTCTGAAATTAGAGAAGGTGGTCTATCGGTCAGAGTAGAGAGGGCAAGAAACTGCTTAGACGAAAGCATCTTTTCTTTTCTCCTTTGTCCCTTTTAATCTTAAGTACTTGCTTTGAATCTTCTTTCACTGTATTATCACGTCCTTATATCATGCAAGTTTTTCTTTCAAAATTGACTGTCTTTGCTGTTTGTAAATTACTACTGAAATAGCTATGTTTCAAATAAGTGATATACTCAGGCCGAAATCACAGAAAGTTCAGAAAATTTTATGAAAGTGAATGGCCTTCCTGGTAGACTTAGGTATGCCTGCTGGAGATCTAGGTGTAGACCTAAGCATTTGGTAGCATTAGTGGAGGGCTGAAAGATAATTATTCTTGTTATTGCATGAAGAATACTTTTTGCAACAAGCCAGTGGCTTACACAATTTCATCTCATCATGCACTCTGATATGCATAAACACTGAAAGAGATACTTTATATTAGGAACTTCTGCATGTGGATTTTGAATTGTTTTGTCAGTTGGAACAGCAATCCTATGAATGTCAGTGTGGTAACATTTTACATTCCTCTTTATGAGCTGTAATACAGTAGACTTTGAATATCTGCCATTTTACAGAAAAAGACTATATTCACCAAATTATAGGTCATATTCTTCTTTTGATACCCTTGGACAGATCATCATGTGTCCTGTTTTGGTGTCTTGGGTTGTTCTTTACAGCTCTATATTTCTTGAGACAGAATGTGCCGCTGATAAATTGATAATGAGATGTATTTTGTATCTTCTGCAAAACTGAATTTGGCACACACAGTCCTTTTGTGTAAAGTGGCAGGCCTGTCCTCTGTATTTTGCTTCATATGTTTTCTAATGACATGCAGTTGTTTCTGTATTCTGTAGTCCTTTTTTTTTTCTAATATGTTGTGCCTTTTTTTCTCTATGTATTTTGAATGTATATCTTTTGCTTGAATTTTGATCTTGGTTACATCTTCATGTCTTCTTAAATCTGGGGTAGAGGTATAGGAGTCGGACTAGGCCTGAAAACGAAAATGAAAAAAAAACGTGTGGCTTTTGTTCAAAACGAAACAAAATAAAACGATTTTGAACAACAAAAGAAAACGAAAACGATAATAACTTCAAAAGGAAAACGAAAACTATTATAATATCAAAACTAAAATGAAACTAAAACGAAATAGCATCCGCAACTTAAAACGAAAACTAAAATATCAAATATCGTATTTCAAAACTAGTTTGAAAGCAATTTCGTTTTTGTTTTTATAATTATTGTGAGACTCAGCGAATGTGAGAGACATGAATCGTTTTGCAGAACTATTCTGAAGATTATTTCATTTACAGTTATATAACTAATGTGGGACAAAACTATTTTAAAATGTATTTTAGTTTTTATTTACTATTTTGAGACTGCACATGGTGACACTCAGGCGACGCAATGATCAGGCAAGATGAGACAACTGGGCTGGCTGGGACAAAACGGCGACTATACTACGTGGAGTTACCTTTTGTTTAGTTGGCATTGCCTTCTGAAACCAAACCAGCATACCAGCCGATTAGAGATACAAAATGAGATAGTGCCTATTATTGAAATTCATTTATACTGCCTGTATTAGCCTAGGCCTAGGGGTGCCGAGGCTGGGGTTTTTGGTTTTTTTTTTAAATTATGTGGCCGATTGGGAGGAGGAATATCATGTTACATCAGGGATTTTCATCCTTTTCAGTAGAGAGCATCCTATGGAATCTCTCTGTTTTTTGGGGTTTTTGTGTGATAGACGTTACTGAGAGAGTGGGGTTGGGGGAGAAGAGGCAGGTTATTTGTATTTAAGAGTTTGACAAGGATTTTTGCTTAACAGTTTATCCTTCATCATCAATCCATATTAGTTTCGGTTAGGTTGAAGAATGTCTTTCAATTCCATGGTCCATAACTGCACGGGTCGCATTATAAGACAATGTTACATTATCGGATCATTATTTTATTTCTTTCACTGATGACACGATTAGTTACTATCAACAAGATTAATACACATTAAAATTAATTTTGTGAGTCAGTTTGCCTGCAAGAATCAACATCATCGAAGTGCAAGTCAATGCCAAATACTATTATTCAAAAACATAAAATGCCAGAAAGTAATACACTTAATCACAGAACGAAAATGAAAATAGATTTTGAAAAAAAAAAAAAACTGAAACGAAATGAAAACGAAAATAGATTTTGAGACTAAAACTAAAATGAAATGAAAACGAAAATAGATTTTAAAACTAAAACGAACATAGATTTTGAAACTAAAACTAAAACGAAATGAAAACTAAAATAGATTTTGAAATGAAAACGGAACGAAAACGAAAATTTCAGAAAATATCACAACGATTTCACCCCTAGTCGGACTCAGCGCTCTGCTTGCATTTATGTGTAATGAATGCTTGGTACTTAGATTGCTTTCTTCAGTTTGTCTTGCCTTTTAAAATTTCTCGGGTAGCTTTTTTGACTGCTATTGCTTATGTTACGGGTAATGAGCACGAATGGAAGCAGTTACATATTTTTATGCTTAAGTGCAAGCCAACCAAAAGAAAATGTGCTTTTTCTTATTGACATTCTTGCACTTTGTAATTACAAAATTATCATAAGTAGACCAAATGTAAGAAGTAATTTCAGACCTGTTATCTCAATATTTTCATGAGCTTTTAAGGCGTTGAATCTGACTGGAGCAAATCAGTTTTCATGTGAAGAGTAATTACCATCAGGTACAAAATTTGTCAAGAATTTGTATCACAGTTGTAGGTTCATATCACAACGTAGTATGATAGGCTACTCTTTAGTCAGCTTTCTAGTTGACTGTAGCAGTAACATTATCTTAATTAGTGTCATATTCATACTATATACAATATCATATGGAAAACTGCTTATGAGATTTCAGTCTATTAGAAGTGTAACATTTTAGAAATATATGTCCCCAGTAGGCACTTAGAGAGGAGCAAAAGTGCTGAGAAAAGTATTACGAAAAGAATTATTAATTGAGAGTTCAAAGCAAATGTGAATAGCAGCTGCATGAAAACTGTCCTAGTTTTATAGTACTGTGGAAATAAAGTCTTCTTTTTTGACTGAAGAGTCCAGCCTCAGTTCAGTGTATTCAACTTTGCTTCTTTCATCATTTTTCACAGACTGTGACTCCAGCTATGAGTGACTTGTTAAAATCTCCCGCAAGCAAAACAGTCAAATCGCGACAGTCAAGACCAAGGCACAAACGCCACCGCTCATCAGAAGCAACGGAATCAGCTGCTTCCACCTCCCAATGCACACCACCTAAACAAGAATGCAAAGGCATTGAGTCGAGCATTACTGTGCCATCAGCAGCTGGGAGCTCGGAGGCACAAGAGGCTCCCAAGAAGTCTGATGCTGCCTCACCCAATGAAAACAGAGGTCCATCCATTCCTCGGGCTGCCCCTGAAATGCCTGAAAACCACAAACTTCCAACTGTGACCTTTGCGGCAGCTAACCAGGCTGGTGGCCTGAGTCCACTCACTCCCAGAAACAATGTTGTTCAGTCAGAGAATGAGATTACATACCTACCTCATCTTGGAACCAGTAAGATTGTGGCACCAGTCACTCCTACCACCCTTGAGTCAAAACCAACAGCAAGAGTATATCCTAGACCATGCAAAGCACCAGGGGTAAGGAACTTGTATTTGTCTTTGCTCAGATTTCAAGAATTGGCTAGAGTACTATGAGGCAGTGTCTTACCATTATAAGTGCTTGTATTTATGAAGGTGTATGATTTTGCAAACATGTCTAATAAAGCCCAGTATAGTATGGCGTGTAAAGGGACATCACTCATAATGACTTACAATTCTTAGGATTTCAAAGAGTTATCTCCCTTTATATGCTCGCTAGCTATCATTCCTCATATATTATAGTTGCATTGAATTTCTGTGTTTTAAAAAGTTGCTTTTATTTCATCTGCAGACTCCAATCATGCCAAGGACACTCTTGCAAATAGCTCAGAGCAGTACCTTTGAAACATCGATTTAGAGGCAGCAAGGTTTGAAGGTTTGCAGTGGAATAACCAAGACATTCAAGGCTGAGATTGTGATACAGCTGACACAAGAGTTATTTTACAAAGCAGGAGGAGTTCATTTACAGTCAAGACTATTTCATGGTTCTAATGTGAGTCTTTGGTGAAACAAAGCTAAGGCTTGTATCTTCCTAAGGCTTGTTTGGAAACCAGCCTCCAGAAGGCAGCCAAATGCTGTGGATCACTTCTGTAGTGCTTATGAGCCTATAGAAATGGGGAATTAGTCTCCAAAACAGGACCACCCCTGTCAACAGTATAGTGGTCTTGATCACATTTACTATGGATTACGCACATGACATTTGGTACTTGCATTGCTTTGCAGGCAGGTTTATTACATACTGTTATCTCTCGGCCAAGACAGATGATGAGGCACAGATAGTATCCGAACTAAATGTGGCGGACAGATTGCAGTGATCTCCAGTGATTTAAGAACTGAGTGATCAGAGTGTTGATGTGATTCTATAGAGGATGTTGTTTTAACATGAGCAGTACTACATTTTATCCGAAGCACAATTATTTTTAAAAGCACAGAACCAATTAAGCAGATACTTGTATGGTTGCAATATATAGGGTGATATTGAGGCTGACGAAGTTATGTATGTTCAGAGATATTGACACAGATTGGGGAAAGATGTCTTCATACTACTTCAGGGCCTTCATATGACTTCTAGTATCACAGCTGTAAACCTGAACATGTCAGTATCTCATAAAAACACATCTTACGTGAGGTGAGAATAGGTTTTGAGGAGAGTTTCACCATGACTGTGTTCAGACTGGATTCAGCGACCCCACAGATCTTGATTCATACACTCTGCAGGGAATATGAAATGACAGATAATTTACAGGATGAACATCTGTAGAAATTAATGCTGTCTGAGAATGATTCACAAACACTGGATGTGATTCGGTGTAACTTATTCCATTACATCAACCCAGGGAATGCTTTAAGTATTAATTAACTCAGAAACCAAAAGTGTATTGCCAGTGCCATGTGCCCTAAACAATATGTGCAATGATGTTTTCCTTGGAGTGTGATATAATGATATATTGTGAATGAAGTGAACACTCATTTCCCAAGTGATTTGTGCCCATTGGCTGCCCCAGCACCAAATTTCAGACATCTCAAAGGATGAAGAATTCTGAGAGGACGTTCAAGTTTGTTGAACATGAACTGAGAATGAGAGTTGCTTAATGAGCAGTTATAGTTTAATCACACAGCCATGTGGATGAACTTTGCTGATGCTGAAGACTAGCTGCCTATCACAGAGGTTTCCTCTTGCAACACAGTGACTTTTTTGAATTCATGATAAACTCTTGTGTCATGCAATTTTCTGCGATATTAAAAACAGTGTATGCACTTGTCAGTACTTTATTAAACGATGGGTTCAAAAAGTAGACACTTTTTGTCAGGAAAGGCATTCACGAAAATTATAGTTACACACTTCAGCGATTTCAGATGTTTGCCCTGAAACTTGTGTTTCATAGAACATGGTTAGCATGCATAAGACATGTATGCTCAGCCCTTTCACACCAGAGGCAAACTTCCTATTTCTCGAGCCAATCAAAATGAGGCTTACAGCGCCAGACTAGGAACAGATTTAGGTCCTGACGATGAATAGGGCTATCCAACTAGGAGTTGTTGTTTTTTTCCAGAATTTGAGATTAAAATAAATCCTTTATGCAAAGTATTCATTTTATGAGGGCATGGTTTGTAATTGTGGATGTATTTGAGTTTTAATGAAGTAGATTAGCTGACTACCACAGGTACAAAATGTTATTAGTTTTCTCAGAAACATTTCAGTGCATAAAAATGATCCTCCTGCCACTTCAAAGGATTTAGGGGCCAGGATTATCGCAAAAATTTCATTACCTCATGAAAATACCCACATTGTGCTTTCACATTATACGAATACTTGATGCAATCAAAAAGCATTTTAAGCCTTCTTGGACTGGGTGCAAGATATGTAGAGTTCATCATTAGCATCACATAGGCTTTATTGCAAGCCAGAGAGACATTTCATATTGAAAATGGATTCTGAATAAGTGAAAATTAAGAAGGAACTAGTCAGGAATTGATAGTTCCTTTGGAGGACAGCCCAGTGGAGGGTGCCATATTTGACAGTGTATATGAGGTGAAATATTATGTGTTTGATATATATATGACATAATTATGTTGTGTGTTACAAATAATACATGTATATATTGTGGTAGATTCTGGCAGGAGTCAGTTGGAAGTTTTCTGATACCCCTGTAGACACCTTCACAACTGAAGTTTTATTGGTAGTCTTTAAGTTTTAGAAAGTCAGTTTTTGAAGATCTGAAGTGTTCTTACATTCCGTTAATTTCTGCTATGTAATCAGGGTTTAAGAAAATATTTTACAGTTAGAATTGGTATTACTTACTTTTTATTTGCTTACATGCACAAAAGGAGAGTTGATATATCTATATATTCTCAAAAATTTTACTTTGAATCAATAGAGTAAGGCAAATTGGTTTCTAGAAAAACATGTTATGTGCAAGTAAGTTGAAAATTAATGCCTAACAATTTTAGATTTGTGTTTCTTACCAACATGGCCAGTTTGGAATCTTTTATTGAGCATTTAACAGCATAACTTTTTAAATCTTAAATTATATAAGTTGTACATGATATGCAGTGTTTTCTCCAGATTGTGTAATTCACCCTTTAAATTTGAAAATCCACCCTAATTTTCAGTTTTTCCCACCCTCCTAAGTTTTAGAAAAATACGAAAATCCCTCTAATGATTTACAGATTCCTCCTGAAATTTATGACATGGGAGGGAATGTCATCTCCAGCCCACAGAACCTGGAGAAAACACTGGTTAAGTGGTTCAAAACTCTTTTAATTTTAATAAAATTGATTTAAAGCTGTGCCACTCTAAACAATGAATGGCCATTGGTGATCAGTGTTGTATAAGTCACCTGTACGAAGACAATGTTCACATTCGAAGAAGTGTGACCGCATGGAGCATGAGAAGAAGTGCTTGTATACTTTGAAAATGAATAACACATTTTACATGAAACAGGAAAGAAGAATCATGGTATGTGCTCCAGGATTGCCACGGATCTTGAGAAATAATCACTGGTGTTTTCAGGTCTTAAAAATATCCTGAGTTTGGCAAGAACGGCTGACTGTCATGGAAATTTTGTCATAAATTTCTCTTTGATATGTCAGCAAGAGGGAGAACTTAAAGAGTCTTAGGCAAATTTCACATTATAAAATGTTCTCTTTTGATGATGTTTTTCAATTATTTAGATATATCGTGGAGAAATGGACTGCCTGGAATTATGGAAAAATCGTACCCAAAAATGTTTTGACATTATATGGCAACCCTGTTTTTCAGATACCTGTATGTATAATATAAATTGTTGCAGCGATGAACACTTACGATGTATAAAAACTGTTCTACTTAATATTATATTGAACATGTCCACATGAGGTTTTTATGTGTAACCAAGATGCCATGGGCAAGGGATCCTCAAATAGCTACATATTTCATTTGTGGCATACAGCTTAATGACTTTCAAACTTTATAATTTATTAATTTACATTGCCTGTCTCCACAAGAAGGCTAGTCCCAGTATTTTCTTCACCCACAGTATTTTTGTTTTAATAGTATGTTCATTTTGAATTGTTTTGAATCTCTTTACAAGAGGTTTTTAATGATCAAATCAGGATTTTTCTTTGAGCCAGCGAAACAAAGTTAGTCAAGAATATTTTGTGACTGTGAAAGTGGTATTTTCACAGAAAGTAGGAAATGGCTTTTTACAGAGATCTGAGTTACGTGTGCTCTCCCATGATTGATCTCTCATGTATGTATGAGCAGAGATTTTTAGAGTAATCTGGAGTGATCTATTAGGACTGTCAGACTGGCTGGTTCATGTTGATTGAAAAACGAACTATAATCGATAATGTCTAAATAATGCGGGGAGTAATTAAAAATTACTGCATGTGTGAAAGCCATGCAGGTTACAATCCTATCAGAATTACTTACTATATCTAGTAGTAAGCTGTTTGAAAGATTATAAAGGAACTTGATGCAGGAAGTAATTTTTGCAAGTCAGGCTCAACTAGCAAAGTTTGCAAAAATAAGATCCTCGTTAAGAAAAAAAAATTCTACAATATTTAAATGGGTGGAAAGGTAGATGACAGATGTGTGAAATTTCAGTTACTTTTTTAAATGTCAGTAGAACACCCTACCTTAAACTTATATAGTTACAGAGTTAGCAAATGTTAGACCATGATTTTTTAGTAGTTTTTGCCTGTGACTGTAGACATATATATCAACAAATCATGTCCTGGATTTAAGTTTCTGCAGTCTAAGAAGATTTTTTTTTCTTTTTAACTATTATTTGGATCAGCATGTACAGACCTAAGACTCAGTTTGCTTGTTTGCATCTCTATGGATTATGATATACTCTGTTGTCACAAAGTAAATTCAAAAGTAAATATGGAAGATATAGTAATGTACAGTGTATATGTCACTCAAGGTGGAGTGGGTGGGTAATAAGATGCCATTTCACTGTCATGTATTTTGCCACCCGAGATGAATACTGTGGTAAGGCCAATAAGGCTCAAAGGACTTGCAACAGTATTATTTCTGGGTGGGGATCAAGTTTCATCTGTTGTTCACTTTTAATTTAGTGTGGATTTTGTATTGAATCTTCTGCAAGAGAATTAGGGTTGCTTGTTTCTATGATACAGGTACATTAAGGAGCAAGTGTGAGCTCAAAACCTTAAGTTCATCAACATGTGGAAATTAGTCTCTTCATACTTCAGAAAATGTTATATGCAATGGGCTTTTCTGTCTTAACCTCATTCTTGTGAAATACAACCTTATGCATCAGCATCACCAGTATGTCACAGTTAATAGCAGTGGTCCCTGCATCAGCATCAGCAGTATGTCACAGTTAATAGCAGTGGTCTGGCTGTCCTTAATCCTTGTGGTATTATATGCAGTACATATATGTATAACAGGTGTAATGGGGCCAGGCAGCCCATGAAGTGGCAAGGAGTAATGCTGTCTAATGCTGACTTTTATGGTGATAAGGAAGATGAACTTAACATGATGAGTGACCTTAACTTTGCTACTTATGACCACAGGCTGCATTTGTATGGGCTTAGTGTAAACATATTTCTCTCTCTCTCTCTCTCTCTCTCTCTCTCTCTCTCTCTCTCTCTCATTCTCTCCCTCACTAACAGTCAGTCATACGTTTGCCCATTATCATTCTTTCCATTCCTTACAATACCTATTATTTTTCTCACCACTCTCTCTCTCTCCCCCTGTCTCTCTCTTCCTCCCTCTTTCTCTTTCCCTCCTGCTCTCTCACATAATCTCTTCCTCTCTCTCTCTCACACTCTCTCCTGAGTGCTATTTTACTTCCCACCACTTTTTTCTTACTTTCTCTCTCTGTCTTTCACATTCATTATTTCTTTCCACTCCTCATTATACCTGAATGTGATGTTACTTTTCATCACTTTCTCTCATTCTCTCTCTCACACCCACTAACAGTCATTCTTTTGCCCTTTATATCCTCTCCATTCCTCAGAATACCTATTATTTTTCCCACCTCTCTCTCTCTTTATCTCTCTCTCTCTCTCTCTCTCTATCTCTCTCTCTCTCTCTCTATCTCTCTCTCTCTTTCTCTGTCACATACTCTCTCACCCTGTTATTGTTTGTCTCGGCATCATTCTTTCCAGTCACCGCTATAGACTATTATCTTACTTCTCTCTGTCCTCTCTCTCTCTCTCTCTTTCTTTCTCTCTCTCTCTCTGTTCTGTTTACCTCTGTTCCTCATCCCCGTTTTTCCTCCTCTCCCTTTTTAATCACACCTGAATCTCTTTGTATCATTATGTTTCCACTCTTCTTCCACTCTTTCTCTCTTTTCTTTTGTGTACTGTATTTGTCTGGGTCAAGAAAATTGTGCAATCAACTAACATGACATGACTAAAGTAAAATTTGGGTTGTGCATTCTGTGTACATTATCAAGTTGTAAAACAATATTAATCTAGTTCTATATGTATGATGTTTAATACATGTGCATTTATAGCCAGAATCAGGTATTTATAGTCAGGATTGGGTATTTTCATGTAGGAATCGTAAGGTTATGTTGTTTTTTTTCAGCACCTAATAAGCATGGGTACACCTTTATGCTGGATGTTTGAGAAGAAGTATATGATGATCAGTTTTTGATCAGTCTACAGGTGGAGATGATACTTCACTGTTCACAGTCTGCACCTGGCAAAATCAGTTCATAAGTATTAGAAGTTAGTGTAAGGAATTACAGCTATGTAACCCTATTGTCTTTTGATTCCTTACTTGAAAGCACTTTTTTCAATCCAAGGGAAATTTTCAGGCTGGCAGAAATTTTGTCAAGTATTCATGGTCTTAAACATGTAATTCCACTCACTGGAACAAAATCCCAGGGATATGGATACTCCTTGAGATATCACCATTTTTATTCTAGGGGTCACATTATTGCCTGCAGTTTGTAAGTGTAATTGCTAGTGCTGGGTGCGTGACTGTTAACTCTTTAGATGTTTGCCTATAGAGAAATGAAATTTAAATATGGTTTTCCAAATGATTTTTTGCAAAACATTCCATATGGTGACTATACATGATTTCCTTGATAGTGTAAGTTCTGTGTGTAGAAAGTCATGTCTGATTACCTGCCTACTTAACTGATGATCATTCTTTGTTTTCCACCCATGTATGAAATTTTTGTCAACCTCTTGGAGTGTGTTTTATCCTTGTTTCCAAGAGGAATCACATTGTGTTGTTTTAATAAAAATGGAAAACCCAAAGACATTGTGTTTGTTACTGATACAAATGCATATTGTGTTCTGGGCCACTTACTGCATATACAATGTCTATGTGAATTAGCTCATCAAGACAGTTTTCAAATTACTGTATCAGTGTCTGGTAATTTTACCTTTCACACTTCATATAGCTGATCACATCCAAAATATGTAACAGTCCATAGCCATTTTCTGATGTTCAGTAAATGATATTTTGGGCAGAAATACTATAGAAACGAGACAAAACGAATTTACTACAGAGATGACAGAAGGCAGAAAAGTTTTAGGAAGCTGAAATTTAGCCCTAGAAACAGCACATTTCAATGAGGGGGCAAACAGGAAGAGTGATAAAACAACTTTAATGTTGAACAGAGACCTAAATGTTAATCATGACATCTGAAAATTTTGCCATCGGCAGCTCCCATCCTTGTCACAAGTAAAGCCATTGAAAACTTCTAAGTTGAGTTCTGCTTCAGTTCTTCATGAATTTAAGAAGCAGTTTTTTTTGGCTATGGGAGATACGTTTCCTCCTGAGGTAAATGGATCACTGTTTCCTCAGGTATGGACATAACACATGCAGATACATGCAGCTGGTCCTAGAGGTATACAGTAACAGATGACTTCTTTGAGTTAATGTGTCAGAATGACATTGTATACCTGCTCAGCTCAATGAACATTTACAAGATAGTTTAAGATTCTGGCAGGGGAAGTGGTGGGAGAGGAAGAAATCTACTATTTTAAAAAAAAACTGTCGAGATTACAAGAACTATAACTCGCCAATTTCTGTCCCATATTTCGTGAATTCTGGTATGCAAGTTATTTTTGTCCCAAAGATCGTCCTTTTTCAGATTCCGTTTAGTCCTGCTATCCTCTATGAATTTTTTAGAAGCTGTTTGTGTCGTAAACAACTCTGGAAAACTCCACCAACCGCTTTCCATTTGTTATTTTTTTTTCTCTCCTCGCGCCGGGACACTTCAGCTAGTGTAATTATACATTTACTATCCACTGTGCTACAATATTGCCTTTTTCACTGTGATGTTTTCAACTCTTCAATTTGAATCCGTGGTCGGCTATGGAGGAGGAGGGAATGTGGTAAACAATTGAAGTTTTGCAGTATCTGCAGCATGCCAATCAAAACACAGGTCTAGTCCTGTGGAAGATGAAAATAGAGCACATCGACGTGTAGAATACACTGCATTCCAACAAGTTTATTGCAGAAACTTTTCAGAGATCCCAACACGGTAGTTGGGTTTCAAGGTTTAATGAAAAATTGTCCCGGCCATAATGTGATATGTTGGCAAATGTTACAAACGACAAATGGTCGGACAAATCAAACAGCAAACAAACAAAAAATCAATCACTATCTGCACAAATTAATTACTCAATCAATCAACCAACCAGCTCATCACTCAGTCAATCAATCAACTGACCAATTCATTAATCAACCAACCAATTAACCAATTGTCAACCAATCAATTAATTAAGCAGCCAATCAATCAATCAACTAATCCACCAACCAACCAACCAACTAACCAAATAACCAACCAAGCAACCAACCAACTACTGGCAGGCATGCAAATCTTTAGGTATGTATTTTCCTCTCAGAATATCAAATGGACCGATAAACAAAAAAGCAGTCGGATGGACTGAAAAAAAAAAAAAGCAGTGGTCTAGTTTATTCAATTTCAAATTTTATTAATTGCAATAATTCAAATCTCGTACATTTAAAGTTATACAAACGTGAGCATATAGATATTTTCTGCTAATGGTGCAAATTTCATATGTCTTTGTGGTATGGTTACGCTGCAGCTGAAAAATTGAAAACTTTTGTCTAAAGGTAACAATCGTTTGCCTATGTGCATCTAAGACATTGGCCCTGGCACGTAATCTTTTTCACATGTGCTTTTAATTTTTACTGCCGCGATGCAAGAATAATTCTACACTAATTGAACTTGCAACAGATATAGATAATACATGTCTATGAAGATGATTAGGATTTTATTCCAATGTCTTTTTAAAACTTTTGGAAGTTATTTGACTTTGAATTATGTAGGTTTTCGGGAAGGGGGCACCAGGTGTATGTCGTCAATGTAATACAATAGTACAGTCCAGTTATTCACATCAAAACTTTATTGGCAAAACAAAAACAAAGACTTCTTGAATGCCAAATTTTGGATTCATCCTTTTAAGAGATAAGATAAGATCAACTTTATTTATCCTTTCACAGGAAATAAAAAGCATCCTAGAGCGGCCAAGTCCGTTTTTAATTATCTGATGTTCTATGACGTCATGCAATTCTCATTTCCCGAGCTCTCTGCAGAATCGCCGAGACATTAAATTTCTCCGAAAAGTGGTGACTGCTATAGAACTTACTTTAATTGTACGCGAATATTTAAAATGAAGCAATCAATGTTCTGTGCAACTTAATTGAAGATCTAGCGTTTCATACGTAAGTTTAAAAATACTGAAGGCGATTTAAATAGTAATAATAACGATTACATCCCACTCAAGAATGGATCACTTCTCACGTAAGCTTCAAGGAAAAACCAGCACCCTTTTGTAGGCATTATACAGCGCTATTAGGACTCACCAGCGCTCTTCGGCAGAGCTCCGAAATGAAGCAGCATTGATATGCGGTACTATTTGTGCATTGGGGCGAAACTTCCAAACTGCCCCCGGCACGCTTTGATGTTTTGGAATAAAAGAAACGGGAGTGGCGCTATGACGCGGTTGCAGCTACAGTAGAGTGGTATGCATTGTTCAGTGTCATGCATTCTTAAGAAACCAACGCCCTCACTTTAGATACGAAAGTTCACACAAGACTACTGAACTGCACACGGATCCGCCTTTAGACAAGGTTTTGACCCGCCCTAGCTAAATGCATATATTTTCTTTCACCTTTTGTATATATTTTATGTTGATCCCTGAGGTGGTTTACCTCTTGGTAGCTGTTTAAAACCTGTGCCAACAGGAATTCATAGCAACGTCGTTTCGACACGAGATAATTTGTCACTGGATAAAGCTTTAACCCATATTAATGCTGTGGCTTCAAGTATGCTTAGAGTTAGACCTACTCTAATAATTATTTAAAGCGATAATTAGACTCTAAAAGCTTTTTTGGGTTAATTCAAGTAATGAGAATGTACCTGGAAGTAAACACCATTAGAAATAATGTGAATAATATTTGCGATAATTTTCTTCCAAGGCCACGAAGCAAATTGGAAACCTACATGTACATGTTCAGGTATCTTTCACTGAAATCTCTCTCATTTTCCAGTATTTTTTTTTTTTACAGTATTGTGATTTTAATGGTGCGCAAGTATAGGAGGCACTCTCAAATTTCAATGTAAATGGGATGGGTAGAGCTGGAACGGAAATTCTATGTTTGTTGAAATTGGTAAGCAAACGGTGAAGTACAGTGTTGTATACATGTATTGTCTTTTCTTCAAAATCGCTAGTCTTTTGTTTTAAGTGATCGATTAATACATATTCTTTTAAGGGTAAGTAGCTAGGGACGAGATTTGCTTTCTTAATATCTGCTTGCCCTTACCGGTATGGCGGCACTAGGAGCACATTGATAAGTACATGCATTGGGACGGGTGACGCCATCCGCATAGCTTCCATTCTGTTTACACCTTAAGTGTGCGTAAATAATCTACTGTAATGATGTGATTAATTGGGTTAGTTTCCTGGACGCTGGTCACACCACTTTGCTCATAAATCTCGCGTCCTTGAAGCTGGTTGGTTAACGACTGTCCCCAATATCAACCCAACCATAACAGTTCAGTTCTGTAAGGCTACCAAGCGCTTTCTAAGTAATTAGATATCTTTTTCTTGCGTGATACAACTTACACAAACACATTAACAACTTGACCGCTGGGTTAGCCATGTTAGCGACATCTAAAATGATAGATAAAGGTACATATTTCAATTATATCTTGGAACATACAACATACTAACCAGATCAAACCAGAGAGAAATTACCATACTTATAGAGACCGAACTCGACTGCCTCGCAATTCCCCCCCCCC
>JAWQUT010000044.1:207020-217020 GCA_033807755.1 Ellobium chinense
AAAGTTTGTCAATAAATATCCTACAGTGTTTGGATCCCCAATAACAACAAGTTTAACACATGCGGACACACAAATGCACACACACACACACACATACACACATACACACACACACACACACACACACACACACACACACACACACACACACACACACACACACACACACACACATGCGGACACACAAAATTGACCAATCTTGCATTCTCACCATCAACTCTGACAGATATGTGAATGCGTCCTTACCAAGGGGACATTCAAAGATGTAACAATGACGAATGATGATGCTGTGAAAGCCTAGTGCGCAACGTTACCACTGCATACCATAATAGAAATGCTGGATATATGTGAACTACTCAGAAATTGGCTAAGCAAGAATGATGGGCCTGTGGCTTTTGCCAAAACATTATTTAACGGCATGTTTGATTCTGATGATACGTAATTAAGTAAAGCGCAAAATATGTGACCGTCTGGCTGCAATTCTTTGCGCTTGCTTGTCAGCATACAAATCCACATCGTCTCGCGTAGACATGTAATCCGAGGTATGATTCACAAATTCTAATAATCTGTCCACAGGACATTGGTTGTTTTCACTGAGGTGCTGTTGGCCGGACCAAATAACTTTACTTTTTCTATTGAGTGTACGGCCTAACGTACCCTGCTGTCTTACTGGTTTTCAAGGAAATGCATAGGCCATTTTCCTCAACGTAAAGAACAGAAATTCTCAAACTGCACTCTGGCGAAAAGATCTTCTGGACACTCTTTGGTATTTGGCTTTGTAAATCTGAGAGCCAAGTGTGAACAAGTTACCAGCTGCAGAGGCTTGTTCTTGTACATGAATATCCTCTGGGATATCATAGGCTTATCATTAGCGCTTTCAACATCATGCTAAGTAAACTATAACATCGGGAACGTGTTGAAACTGACATACGCAAGTTACGGTCGTCATCCGCTATTCGCATTTACGCATACTAATTTAAATTGCAAAGAGCTGATGTGGGGTGCCAAATTTCTCATGACAGGGTTAAGTACTTCTGGATACTTAAGGATTGAATTGTTATAGTATACATGAGATCATGAAAAGATATGATATTAGTATTTAAAGTGACACTGGATAGAATGAAAAACATGAAATGTCGCTGAAAACCTGGAGAGCTATCCACCCGACTTCCGCCTTATAACTACAAGAAAATGATCCATTAATACAAAGTGCACTTATGATGTAACGGGAAAGAAAAGTTTTGACATCAGTCGGACCAACCAGCTCTTGTATCCTGTACTAGCATCCATCAGAGAATTCCTTTCAGCCTCAAGCCCATCTAGATCTATAATCCTTACGGGCAACAATAGTTAACTATTTACTTTTCCCGGAGGTGGCATGTGGTTTCTTCGTTATTTGGGTCGCTTTTGTAAAATTTTCAATCGTTATCTGAGATAAATTTACTGTATGATTTTACAAAGATGCACAAGTAACTTTTCAGGGTTTTGCAAAGTTTGCAACAATATGTATCTTTACTCATCGTTTTCATTACTTACTCAATCAAGCTGTAAATTCAAGCTTACATAGCATTTTGTCTGCCCATCACTGACCTGAAATGAACTCGAACCCAAGGGTTTAGGGTTCACTGCAAGTCGGCTAGTGTTTGCAAAACCAGCTTCTCTAGGTTGCCAAAGTAGTTTCACTGTGTCATCCCTGTCACGCTTCACACTCATTCGGTCACTTCTACAAATACGTGATTTAATCCATGTCAGTGAGTTTACAAGAGATGGGCCAAGATTTGAACCCGCTCAGTGCTTTATGTATCATTGCGCTATTTAGAACCAAACTTTGGCTATGTCTGAAGGAATTCAAGGTTCAACAGTTCAGCGTTAGGATTATGACCACCAAACTCACAATGAAAGAAAGGTTAATGTTGGAGCAAAACGTATTCCCTATACTACGAAAGGGATAGCCATGTCAGAGCAATCTACTGATTTTGACAGGCTAGTGAAGTGACACAGTGAGGTGACACACGCGCTGAAATGCACTGAAAGTGAAAACTCGGGAAGCCATTTGAAAATTCATAATCACCGAATGATAAAAAGTCAAAACAATACACGTAAGAGTTATGTTGACCTCTTTCATCTCACTTGTGCGAGTGGATATTGCCCAGCAACGGTATTAAAATATTATTTTAATACAATTTACTTTGATGGCGTAACTTTGATGCATTTATAATCATTTTATATCTATTATAAGGCCTTATTTTACCGCTAAATTTATGTCCTGAAAGGCTGACAAATTAAGCCTACCGAAAAGCACAATATAATATAAAAGAAGGTTTATGAAGAAACTCTGGAAAAACGAAAATAAGGGATCAGTCAGTAAATGTACATGCAGTTTGTGTCTATGAGGGCCAAGTGTTATGGAGGTTGATATCCCTGCTGCTGCTATCGCTACTGCTACTTCTGTTGCTCCTACTCCTGCTGCTGCTGCTGCTGCTGCTGCTGCTGCTGCTGCTGCTGCTGCTGCTGCTATCACCGTTCTGCAGCTGTTACTGGTCTTGCTGTCAATGCCGCCGCTGCTGCTTCTGTTGTTGTTGTTGTTGTTGTTGTTGTTTATTTTTATTTGGCGTTGTTTATTCTTATTTGGCGAGACCTCAAGGAATGTGCCAAGGAGTAGGACACAACAGGACCGTGATAGAATGTTCCCTGGACGTCACAGCTAATGTGAGGTTATGTAAAAAGAAAACAAAATCTGGTGCGAATAGGGTAGTGTTTTCTTGTTTAGAACCTGTCTGACTCGTACATAGTCTTGTTCAAGTGTTCTGTTCTTCGTTTTTATGGATTTGTAACTGTCTCAGAAGAACCGCACTGCTTGTACCTTCGGCCTCGTTGGCTGTCTTGACTGTTTGACTCATGCGTAATTGCCCTCTCTCTTGGATGTTGGGCCGGTGTTGCCTCCAGCATCACGATTTCGTGGTTTTCTTGCCGTGATGTCAGCTGACCTGTTTGTTTCGACCGTGTTTTTCACTAGTAACCTTAAAATTTAAGGAGAGATACTGAGCATTCCATTCTACTTAACAGTCTTTTAAACACTAAGCGTGACTTTCGTCGTCAATATTATTTTACATCATTATGTCGCTGCTAGATTTTCAAAGATTTATCTGACGTCTCCTTACTGAGATACTGAAATCATAGCACGCCTTAATCTAGCCATCTTCTTGCTCTATCTCTTCCTTTCTTCTGCTCTACTTCTCTACACTTTTCTGTTGTTTTTTTTTTCTTTTTTTGACATTCCTCTTGTTCGTTCTCTTCCTCATTTCCTTACCTTCTCCTCCTACTTTGCTTCGTTTTCCTCCTTCATCCCCGCCGTTGCCTTCTTTTGTACCATTTTCTCTTATCTTTCTCTTTCTCATCTTCCTGCTCTTCCTTTTCTTTCTTCTCTTTCCCCTGTCCATTCTCCCGTTTCTCCTTCTCTCCCTCCCCTCCTCTTATCTCTTTTCCTCATTTTCTCTTCCACATCTTCCTTCTTTCTCTCTTTCTCTTCCTTCTTTCCCCTTGTCCTCCGTTTCTTCCTTCTTCCCATTCCTTCTTATCCTCCTCCTCTTCCTTTTTCTACTTCTATTCTTTTTTTTTTCCATTTTGTAATCTTTTCTGCCTTCTTTCTCTTCATTTCACCCCTGCCTCTTCTCCAAAAGATCTTGTGCTGTTCAGTAGTCCTGATAATGTATTTATGCTGAAGTGCAGATAAAAAAAAGATAAAAGAAGAAAAGTTATGAAAGACTCAGAGATCGAAAGCAGTCATTTCCGCTTAATCGTAGTCAGAATCATTACTACTTCCGCTTAATTGCAACATTTTCCACAAAATAATATGTTATATATCTATATAAAAGTCAATGGATTATCGCAACTCGCTTTAATCGCAACTAAAGTTATGACCTGAAGCGACTATAAATGAAATTTAATTCAAATACATGAAAGTAAGGACAAGTACGAGAAAGAGAAAGAAATGAATGATGGAAGAAAGTACAGCATGAAGTGAGAAAAGAACAGAAGAAAAGAATAAAATAACGACTGACTGGAAGGAAGCGATAAAAAAGAAGAAAGAAAAAAAAAGAGAGAAAGAAAGAAAGAGAGAAAGAAAGAAAGAAAGAAAGAAAGAAAGAAAGAAAGAAAGAAAGAAAGAAAGAATGTGTGACATATTTTCTGAGCTAATTAATGTGTCACATAGTCCCAGCAATGATAGGGTTATATGTTTGGGTTGGTTTAACTATCCAGAAACTGGGTAAACTAATGGAATTTTCAAAATTCCCTTGTCCTAGTTGGCAGACATTCAAATTTTCTCCAGGGAAACTACGTAATCCATGACGAAAGTAAGAGGGAAAATAGGGAGGCCGGGGTGCGGGAGGGGAGGGGAGGGAGAGGGGGAAGGAGGAGGAAGGAGGGGAGGAGGAGGAGAGAATTAAGGGGTGAGGCTAATTGATTTTCTAGTGAAACCCATAGGGAAATTTAGGGAAGGGAGACTTGAGATTTTGTGGAGGGGTGGGTGGTAGAAAGACAAACATTGTTTAGATGACATTATTGTTAATTTCAATTTTCCATTTATTAGCAATGCTGTCGTAAGTCTTACAACACCTTCAGTGACATACGCAACAAAAAACAAAAACAAAAAAAAATGTAGAAGTAGGTCAAGGTGATTTGAACTTCACAAGGTCATTTTCGCATGCAGTCAGACATGATGCTAATATATTCTACAGTATCTCTGAATTAGCAGAGCTTTTTAGTCTCTCATTTGCTCCTCATTTATCTCCGAGCTAACCGCTAATGTAATTCATAAACACTGACCGATTTTGACAGAACATTTTGGCACTCTAGCCAGCCCAAACAATATCCCGTGTGTTTGAAGCGCCACGCGCATCCATTTTCTAGAGCGGTCAAGTTTGAAGTGGCGCGTTAGGTCAAAGGTTGCAGGCAGTAATTAATGGCCTAGAGTTCATTAACTGAACTGTATTTAAACTCGCACTCCCAGATCTGCGTCTTCAGATCCCTGACGATTTCTCAAGCATCTTCTCATCAGGCCAGTTGTCCACAAATCGTGAGTGCGCCAAGTCTGTAATTGTTTTTGTTTGTTGTGGTTATAACTTTTTAAAAAATCGTTTGTTATGTTTTGCTCTTTCACACTCTTTCACCCTCTTTATCTCAATTCTTCTATCATTCACTTTTCTGTCAAATTCATTCCTCTCTACTTATTCTCCCCCTCCATTTTTTTTTATTGAATTATTTTTATGCCTTTTCATTCACTTCTTCTCTTAGTAGAGTGGCTGCTGAACTTCTTAAATATTTGAAACGACGTATTTGTCTCAGTGCATTGTACATGTGCTATTTTTTTATTCTCTCTGCTACTTAGTCATATCATTAATGTTTAAAGATAAACTCTTTTCCATTATGTTTTGAGCCGAATGAAAAGGTATCTTTTTTTAAAATCTTACTGCTATATTTCTAATATACTACTGTTCTAACATTACAAAAGTACACTGTTTCTTATTATTGTGTTGTTCGTATTTTGATTTTGTAAGATTTAGTGGATCTCTCTCTCTCTCTCTCTCTCTCTCTCTCTCTCTCTCTCTCTCTCTCTTTCTCTCTTCTCTTTCTCTCTCTCTCTTTCTCCCCTGCTTCCTCTTCTTAACTCTGACTGTGTCTCATCTCTCTCTGCATTTCCAGTTTTTCGTGATTTAAAGGGACGATTCCCTCTCTCCATCCCACTGTGGTTCACGCCTCTGTGCAATTTTCCCTCCTTACATTTTGTTACCTGTCAGTAATGATTATGACAAAGCACAACTTATTTTCGCGCTTTACCGGAGGCCACTCATTCTCTGCCCGAGTGGCATGGGTGTATATCTAGACTACAAGCCCCGATCAGTTTTGCTATACCTTTCAGCCTTTATTTCAGGAGGACGGCGTTCTTTACACATAATAATATAGTTATCATCATCAATATCGACAAAGAATAAGTTACAAATTACCAATAAAGAACTCACGAGTTAATGAAAAATGATAAGGACATGTCGAGTCTCGACCACAGTGAAGTTAGACTGGTCGGAAGTATTAACCTGTTCGTGATGATGCTAGCGCGCTATTGTTAAACGTGCGTGGGTCTGAAACCCAATTCATTTAATTAGAATTATTAAAGCTTTCATATACCACGTAGATAAGATAAGATTAGATAAGATAAGATACAACTTGACTGTCCATGAAAGGCACACCAGTTTCGTTTCCAGCAGAAAAAAGAAAGAAAAAAAAACCACTTAATAGACATTAATGTACACTACATAGTTTAGCTACACCCAAGATGGTGCCAGTAGTGAATCTGAACTCAAATGACAACGATAAGGATGGATAATAAATAGATGAATATTATAGAGCTATATTTGTTGCGGATAGGGGATCGTGAACTGGAGCCACTGTTATAGCATTTATGAAGCCAACGCCTCTTGCAAATAACAATATTTATTTATAATAACAATAGCAATACATTTACAGAGCCCATATAATATTCTGTTATATAGGCAGTAACAGTAGGGCTCTTTATTCATCCGTTCATTCATCTATACAATTTCGCCATCACTCGCACGCAATTACAGTAGTCACATCTATCTCTGCCATTCTCTCTCTCTTTCTCTCTCTCTCTCTCTCTCTCTCTCTCTCTCTCTCTCTCTTACTCATTCACTATTAATAAAATTATTATCAAGTATTTTTATCAGAGTATCATTATTATTACTGTTATTATTTTTACCATCATTTTCATTATATAATTACTGTTATTACTTCACAAACCGTTATGGGGTCCTCATGTTGCCCTACTTCATGTTATGTGCTTACCGGTACTTTTATTAACTTCAGATCTTTAAGGATGGTCATTGAGAGCCAGTCTGTCGCATCCACTCCCCTTGTCCCAACACCCCAGCACCATCTTTCTCGGGAACTATGAACTCAGTCAGTTAATTCTCTTTTGTCTCCATACTATTAGCATAAAATATACAGAGAAAAGACATTTTTGACCTGGCGCCCTTGCAACCCCTCCCAAGCCCCTTCCTTTTCCCATCAACAGCAGAGTTCGGTCTAACCCCTTCCCCTCCTTCCTGCCACGGTAGTCGACCACTATCTCACCACTAGTGCCGCCGCTGAAGAGGATGGCATCTGTATTGTACTTTAATATTTGTCATGGACGTCCACCTCAACCTCGCGTATGTTTGACCTCAGACTAGGATCCTCTTGTAAAGAAGGAAAATGAATGTTCATAAATTTCCCCTTGAACTTTTGACTCGTCATTTATCTTCATGATATAAGAAAGCCCAAGAAAATCTCCACTATTCGCGCAGGGGTAGCCTACCTTTGTTTTCACCAACACTAGGGCCGAAGCAGCGAGCGTTTGTATAATTATTATAATAGCGAGTCCAGTATCGGGAGTGATTAGTGAATTTACGCATTAACAATGGAATCTCTTACCATCGTAAGCAATATATTGATTCTGCATGTTGAACGCTACTAAGGGTGCATTCATCATCGATGCATTAATGTAATTTTTACGATGGTAAGAGATCCCGTCGTTAATGTGTAAGCTCTCAATTAATAAAAACATTTAAGCGTGTCAAGCAAGCCGGTAGTTGACAATAAGACGCAAAAAGTATTGCTGGAAATTCGTACTTTCAGCCCCACTACAGTTGATTACTTTTTAATGTGTGAACTCAGTGAACTGATCTTTCTCTCTTCCTGCTCTCTTGTTCTCTCCTTTTTCACTACTTCTTATTGTCCTGCATACTCTCTTTTTCTGTTTCTTCTTCCTCTTTCTGTCTTTGGGTTGGCTTTTTGAAAGACGACGACTTTCTTTGTCCCTTATATTGGTGGCAGTTAATGGTATTCATTTGCTGCCGGGCTTAACTTGTAGCCAACATTTGCCAGTTGTGCAGCCTGACTTCAGACGACAGCCATTCGGTTGACTTCTAAAACGCAATAAAACTGTTTAAAACATCCCCTGATTAACCCTTTGAACCCTGACCCCTACTTCCCCTTCCGCCATGCAAATCTCTATTTCGCGGGTTCGTGGGCAAAACCACGCACGGACTAAGGAAATGACGTAAAATGTGTCAACGCGAGCTTTCGGTCCTTCAGCTCACGTACTTTTAAGACAAGACCGAAATATCGGTCTCTCGTGTTCAAAGGGTTAAGCCGATCACCGGGTTAGCGCGGTCGAATGCTCAGTCTTATCATCCATCTCGGGCTGTTAAACGTTTTGGACGCTCTATATAAACCATACCGACACAAACATGGAAGATATGAAAGCTGCATATTAATATGTTATTAAGATTTTACTGTAGAGTCGTATTTGATTGTTTAGTTTTCACAAGATTTGAACCCGTTTTGTTTCTTTTCATTCTCTTTCAGCGTAAAACTTTTCATCATGCTGAAGTTGTTGCTGTTGTTGGCCATGCTGGTCTGTGTCATTAGCATCATCGCTGGACAGGGCGGTAAGTTCATCTCCTTATCCTCCTCTTCATCATCATCATCATCATCATCATCATCATCATCATCATCATCATCATCATCAACGACATCATCAGCATTGTACAACCTTCTTCAGTTGGAAGTATATTATATATATGAGTAAATGAAGACTTAGTAACTGCAACCACGCATAGAATAGGTGAAAACTTTTTTTTAAAAACCTGCATAGGTAGACGAACTAGAAATCAGGTTTAGATTAAAAGTAGAGCAGAGATCTTGAAGCTGGCAAGTGAAGATAAAAGTTAAGGGAAGATCACGAGACAGGACCAGATATCATCCTCATCATCATCAGTGTCGTTATCATCATGGTGGTCATTGTCATCACCGTCATTAGCCAACTGCAGTGTTTTTGATACCAGAATAAGACAACACACTGTATAACTAAACTGGTTGTGAACTTGGCAATGTACGTTTCGTTTCGTTTAGCCTATCCTATATGAACTACTTTGATAAAAGTTTGTAATTGATACTATTGCACAATATCAGTGATATGCAATTTATTGCTCTTCTTATCGGTATTCGCGTTATCATGTTCCCCCCTCTCCCCTCCTATCCCNNNCCCCCCGCCCCCCCCTCCCTTTACAATGCATTCAAGTATTCTAAACTTCTTTTCTCCCATGTGTTTTCAAGGACCTATGCACATGGGCGGCATGCAAATGAGGCCCTGGGGATACCCCATGGGAGGAGATTTCTTCCGCTCCTGGCTGTTGTGGAGGATCTTCGACTAAAATCGCATGGATCAGACTCCGCCTCCCAAGACTGAAAGGACACGCCCAATGAATGACTCAGGCGATTCAACGATTGGCGGGCTGTCCTAAATGCTTCGCGGAGACATTTATTTTACTTTTGAAGGCAGTATCTTGGAACTTTCTTTAGACATGGTGTTTGACTATAGATTTCCTTTATCTTACATCTGTACTTTTGTACAGTATAATAATCCATTATTTCTTCTTTCTATTCATGCTCCAAACACTGAGGGTGCGCCATGATTTCATTTTCTTTACTGCTGCTATTGTTGCTGTTGTTGTTGCTGCGGTTGTTGAATATCGTTATTCTTGACTCAAGCATCTACCAACAGAACTTGAGACAAGCATGCGCTGCAATAAAGTATTGTTTATACCTCAGTGTTTTTTCAGACCTACAAACGGGGCGGTGATGAGGGAAGAGTCAGTCAAACTGCCAAGACTCATTTGAAGTTCAGGCCTATCAAAAGGGTGCTTTGTTCTTTCATACTATCCTCAGACCCATGTTCTAAAGCACTGTGTACAATAACAAAGTAAATACCATGTAATATTTATGAGGCATACACGTGGTCCATTGTCACTAGGAGAGAGAAATAAACTTGATAATGTTGTCCACATGAACACAGAGAGGGTTGTTCAATTGTCTTGTGAGCTAAAGTTTCAATGTAAAACATGCGTGTATAACATAGTCTAGATCAAAGTCTTGCTCAGTA
>JAWQUT010000044.1:218695-233695 GCA_033807755.1 Ellobium chinense
GGGAGGGGGGGGTCCTGAAAGTTGAAGACTTCGATAAAAATACCGATTCTGCGATTATTACATTTTCGACAAGTTCAGCTATTTCTGCTTATGATTTTATCTTTTAGATAGCCTATTACCACCCATTTCCCCTCTAATTGACCTTTTTCCTGAAGGAGGGTTATCAGAAAATGATGCCCAGACAGCAGTCAAATAGTAAACGTCACTCACTTTTGTGGGGCTTTTACAGACATAAAAAATGGAATAATATCGGTGCAAGAACAGTGTCGCCGAAGCAAGAGAAAAGGCCAGACAAGAAAAGGAGGCTGACCTGTCAAGCAGGACAATTTTGAAGCATTTAGACCACAATTTTGTCATCAGAAAGCGTAAAAAAAAAACTGTATAAATTTCAAATGTGATTTTCTCTAAAACTCCTTTTTTTAAACTCTTTTTTTTGCTTCCCTAAAGCCTTGTAAGTACCAGACCGATTGACTTAAAAATTGGTATCTTTCTTCTTTGAACTATGTAACATAACAGTATGCATCGTTTTTTCCAGTTTTGTTTTGTTTTGTTTTGTTTTTTTTTGTTGTTTTGTTTTTAAGAAAATAAACGTTTTTGGTGAAAAATTGAGGAACAAATTGGTAACTTCTACATGTAGGCCTACATATTTTTAATTACTACCTATTTCAGATATTAAAAAAAAAAACCTGATGCATAAAAACAGATGTTGAAATGTATTTGTACCAAATTTCAGATTGTTCTGTTGAAAAATGTCAGAGCCTTAGAGTTTTGAAAATGACCATTTTTCCAATGCAGTAATTCAAGATGGCGGTGCTGTCATGGCGGCCATAAGAAAAATTCAAATGTTTTTAACTGTTTTCCCCTGTTTCGGACACGTTGAATCTGATTATAAAGATTAAAATTGCCCATTTCCAATACTTTAGAACTTTACTTCCAGGACCCCCCCCTCCCTTTTGTTTTAAAGGTATTAATTTCACATACTGTACTGGTCAACTGATATGCTTTCCCAAGGAATTTACAATATGACCATGATAGGAATCGATCTCTTACCCGGAAAGCGAGCCAATAGTAGATCCTCGGAGGAAGATATCCGTGTCTAGCATGTGTTCTGGCCATTTGACTTCCTGACATTTGAGATTTGCGCATTTACGATGGAATCTTTTACCATCGTAAAACGTTATAGGTTAATGGCATTCAGTGGTTGGTAAGGTTTTGTCTTCGCCATAATATCATAAATGAAAATATAGAAAAACAAGAAGTGCGAACCTGAAAATAGAGGGTTGCATCTCATGGTAGGCCAACCCTTCCGCCACTTAGTAGATTATGTAAATTCGAGATGTGTGGCTTCTCGATTTTGTTTACGAAATTTGCCCATGAAATTTGCCCACGAAGATTGCCGGACTTCCAGGGTTCGAGCCTTGCCATTAATCATCAGCACAGGCCCTCGGAGGAGCCCCACGATATTGCCCTTAAATCGTGCATAAACCTCGATTTTAACTTATTTATACTTAAGCTGCCTATCAGTGACACAGCATACATCTGACTGTTTGACCTGCTTCCTGGACAATAATATAGGGTACTCCAGCCTTGAACTTTATTTTGAGTTAGAGACAAGATTAGAAAAGAGAAAGTATACACGAGAGAGTTTCTAGACAATGATAATGTCTAGAGATGGTCTTATGTTTGTTTTGTCTTCTTTAAACCTACCCCTAACTCTGTCCCTAGCATTACAACTAGCCCTACACTAGCCAAAAGCGTGAGTTTCTGATATAATACTGCTTACGAAATTTGCCAGTTTTGTTGTTGTTGTTGTTGTTGTTTTGGGGGGGATGGGGGGCAAAAGTGCAGTGACATGCCATGTGCAGAACGCAACCAAATGATGAAAAGTCTTTTAATATTTTAAGATTTTTATTCGCGTTTGTACACCGGACAGACACAGGTCAGAATGAAAAGCCTTCATGTCTTTACATACCATCTTCAGTGCCGTAGTTGTTAACCGCTCAACATCCTGTCCAGTTTATTACGATGAACCTTAAACACTCAGGGGAGATAATCACGAGAGTAATAACTTGTGGCAAGACATGTAATTTGCTTTATGCTTTACCAAATGAAATGGTCTAGACTTGGTATTAAATCCTTTGGGTTCTTTTTTTTTTGTGTGTGGTTAATGTCTGGGTAGATCTATATGTTGAGCTATAAATCCTAACCAAGTTGTCACGTCAGTCATTCCACCAAGGGAAGATAATCTTGAGAGTCATAATACTGGAGACAATGGGTTCTTTTTCTGCTGGAAAGTATCTCTTTCATTACTCATGCCGGCAATAGCTATTCACCTCCGGTAAACTGGATTTGCGCAAATCTCCTTTAGTCCTACCGTGGATTTGCGTAAAAGCTCAGATAAATGGGACTGCGCAAACTCTCTCTCACTCTCTCTCTCTCTCTCTCTCTCTCTATTTCTGTCTCTATCTCTTTCACACACACACACACACACACACACACACACACATACACACACGCGCGCGCGCGCGTACCTCTACCCTACCATGCTTGCGATGGAACAATAAATTCCAGTATCTGATTAGATCTAGACTTAGTCCATCTACATAACAAAAAGGTCCTGTCAAGACCCAGACATAGTCTATCATTTAGTCTTCTTGAAGAAAGAACACACAGACTAGACTTTATGAATTTTCATAGCTCGTGGGTGGCGACACTGGCGTATCCATTAAGTTACATGAGTTTGGGATTATGGGATTAAAGTAAANTCCCTGTCACACTATGCGCATGTGCATAATGTGAGAGTCAGCTCCTCCTCCCTCCACCCTCCACCGGTAATCTTTTATTATTCATGATTTTTTTTTTTTTATCTTTATCTGCATCACTGCCTTCTCCTTTTTTTCTCGTCTTTTTTCTTTGGATAATTCCAAGTGTATAATTTTTGTCCGACATGATTTTATTGCCTCTATTGTCTTTGTTTTTATTACAGCTGTTAGTAATGATATTCATGTCCCCGCAAAGGAAGGTGGGCGCATACAAAGGCTATAACTCATTAACTGATTATTTGAACATTGATGAGTTACTGGTTTTCATCATCCTTGCTTGGGATAGATACGTAAAGCCCGTGAAAATGTTACGCTTCAGTAAGTGATTTATAGACCTCGAGGATTAAGACATTTTATAGCCGAACCAGTAAATTTGTGCAAGCAGATGGAAAGTAAACAAGATATTATGTTGGTTCAAGGCTGATTTTTTTTTTTTACCAGTAACGGATCTAGTTGGAGCACTTGTCCTCAACCCCCCCCCCTCCACCCCCCAAAAATCGCTTCTCCCACGGGAATGATCGCTCTGGTCTCTCTCTCGAGCCGGTGGGATGTTGCAGCTATTTATAATAGTTTTTAAGGTGAGGTGATGGAAGGAGAGATTTAGTAGATCCGCCACTGTTTATCTCGTCTTCAGGATCCTGCTTGTCAAGCTGTGCGACCCCACGAACCTAAGGAATTATGTAATGCCAAAATGGCGATGTATGTTCTTTCAGATGTAGCTGATCTGCTTATTAATGTGCTGAGAGGAGAGGAGAGGATTCTCTGGAAGGGAATATTATATAACCCATTAACCTACTTACACATGTCCCTGTTTTTGACGTTGTGAATGTTTTTCATAAACAAATACAATCATGTGGTAGCTCCTTTTAAAGGCAATGTCAGTGCTCTATTTAGGAAGTGGTAAGCGATATCTTGATGTAGGATCGATACCAATCTTTTGGCAGCAAAATCAAATATCGATAGTTTTACCTCCATTCTAAATGCCAATTATTCTTTTTTAAAAGTTTTCCACTAACTTTGTCCGTCTCTTTGTCTTCCAATTCCTATCTATTTTCAGCCTTTCTCCGGGTGTAGCCCGGTGCTGTTACTGCTACCCACTCCCCTTCCCCTGCCACCCCAACCAATTCCCTAAGCTTACAAACAAGTAGAGACGGGCTGATGTGTTTTTCTATGTCTCTGGGTAGTACTGCTTTGCGATAGGGACATCAAATACCGCCACCAAGCTACAGCCACAGTATTTGTGTGAAAGTTGCAAGAATATCTTGTAAGATTATATGTTCAAACTGCACTAAAAATAGCAAAAGTAAGCTAAAAGTAAAGGGATACTAACACTTTAATGCCAGTTTTCGAAAGTCAAAGCTTTCTTCATCAGGCACTAAAAGTAACTAAAAGTTTGAAGGACTTTTATAAAGTCATCGCAATTTGAATTATTTCAAGCATCCATAGGAATCCTCCGTAATCTGAGACTTTAATTACTCATAATAACTTTAAAATTTCAGTTTGTTTTTACTGGTCTGCAGTTTTCTGGACTTTCATTTCACTACATGTATATTGAAAGTTTACACATTTGTTACATACCTTTCTAGTGAAAAACAAATCATACATTGTCTACATTGTCATTACATGATCATGACTTTTTCTTTTTTTTTAATTTTCAGAAATAATGCTTTCAAAAGCAATTATTGAACTGCTCCTGTACACTTTTACATCTTGTCATCTGAGAGATTTGTATGGTTTTCATTTTACATAGGATCTTCTTGTTACATCGATTAAGTATCCAGAAGTTTGTCACTCTCAGATCACGGTCAAAAATATTTACACGATTGCGCAACATGGTTGTGGATTCACTTTGTCGCTAAAAAGTTGTGACCGTCAGGTAGAGCGACAAACAATGGGTCATTTTGCTCAAAAGTAAAGTACGGTAACTCTCAAACCACACGCGGAGCGAAAAGGTCACTTCACCAGTTTTTAATTCGCTCAGTAAGTCTGAGAACCAATTATGAAATTACTATTAACTGCAGAAGCTTTTGCTCGCATAAGGTATCTCCTGGGATATCATAAGCAATTTTCTCAAATTTCAAAGTGGCGCCAAGTAAACAACAATAATTATCACGAACGTCTTGAAATTAGCAAAGATGGAGAACAAATCCCTTCGCATAAGTTACCGTCACCACCCAGTAGTGGTCACATTTATTGCTCTTTTCCTATACTAATTCTAATGGGCTGATTTGCATTTCTCCGTAAGATGTGGGGTGCTAAATTTCACACTATAGGGCTTAGTATCTCTAAGGTTGAAATTTGTTGCCTGGGATTACGAAACAGATATACTACCGATATCTAAAGTTAAATGGACATAGAGTAAAAAACGTAAGGTAGACCTGAATACCCGGAGGACCACCTAGCGGGTTCAAGCGAAATAAATTCAGGAAAATGACTCTTTGCAGTGAAATCACAAGCCGATTTCTACTGGTTTCAGTATTACCTATCAAAAGCCATGCTGTTTGTACCCGCTTAACGACTAGTTGGTCTCAGCCACTATGTGACCCATTTTCTATAGTGGTAAAATTACTTTATGATTTACTTACTTATGGTCTGTTTTCATGAGGTCACATTACTTACTTGTCACGTCTTTTGAAGCCAGAGTTCGAAATTAATGTAAACGTGAGAAGGACTTCTTTGTTAGAGTATCTGACAGGAAAATCATTTTACAGTGCCAAACAATATCATGCATCTATTCATAATACCAGAACATAGAACAGTACACATCATCCTAAAAGTGTCAAAAATTGCTATTCCCCGCGGTGCAACGTCCTGGTCCCCAAGGACTAAAACTATGCACTCATTTACACCTGAGTGACATGAGGATCAGGAAATGATTACCTTTGGACACCACCNNNGGACACAGAACCAAACCCACAATCCTCAAACTTGACAGTCTTCAGATGATGAGAATGACTGACACGCCCCAATTCCAAAATGCTCCTCCACCCACTACCCACCTCCTCTTTCCCTTTCCAGTGCTCTCCCCAAAATGAAACGAAATGCAACTATTTGTAATGTCTGATGCAATGTCATGTACATTGTTTTATGGCCATTTTTTGTTGTACTGCTTTTAGTTTTGATACGGCCAGAGTGTATGTATGAGAAAACAAAGAAAGATGGTATAGTGCGTTAATTCAGACCTGCCCCTCTTTCGACAGCGATAATTTCGCAACTACCGCACAGAATCGCCTGGAAATTTGAATCTGGCGCTCAGATGATACCAACCTAATGAAAGTATTTTTTTTTTAATTCTGGGAACCATATAATTGGTATACGCGATTTGTGAAACTGAGTTCTTTGTGAAAAACGCAGCAGTTTGCATTCTGTGTGTGAAAAAAGCAGACATTTTGCAAAATTAATGTATTAGTCAAAGCTGGTGCATTTTTTTCCTGAAAATTTCAAATATTGATGACTTTATCATCACACTCCAGGGTGAACTTTGGCATGCTGGTATGAACTGAACAGGCGGTCAACGAATAAAGTTTACTTCTTGATAATGCAGGATGATCTAAGGTGACTGGACACGAATTTAAAGAACGGTGCGCAATACTGAATAACAAAGACGGTCGCTTCCAGCTGTCAAATTTATTTACATTGACACATAATAATGCAAAACGCAAAATAATATGTACCAGTACAATGTCTTTTTTTTTAGTGAACATGCAGCACTGATTTCTTCTTTTAAACGGTGATGGCGATAGCGATTTGGTTTCAAATAAATACTCCTTAAAATATAATGTTTGTAACAGGTATTGTAAAGCTCGTTCACGATGAAAGTAGAATTGAAAAATTGCGATTACTTTGGCAGTTTTCATTTTTTTATTTTGATTTCTTGCATGCACTCTAAGAATAACAGTACCTAATTAGAACACCTTGAGAAATTTTAATCGATTACTAGTAAGATTTATTTTTATAATTTTCTGTCGTTTTCGAAAAAAAAGTAAGCAAAAGAAAGATTGACATTGCTTACATTAACTGAAATACATTTTCGACGGGCAGTTTCAAAATACCCTAGAAATTAAAATACATGGCGGCGTTTTATTGGCCATCACGATGTCTGATTTCTTATTTCTATTTTAATTGTCAAATTATCTGTATTGCAGTTAATATCTCATATTTCAAACGATGTAATAAACTTCCGATGTTTTGGAAATTGCAAAATCTAAATGTCGAAGACTAATGACAGTTTTTTTTTATACATAACAAATAACAAGTCATCGAGAAAGTGACACATTTTTTTCCCCCGAGTAGATTTGACAGTGCGTTATTACAATGAAACACAATATTTTTTTCACCCGAGTAGAATTGACAGAGCGTTATTACAATGAAACACATTTTTTTCCCCGAGTAGAATTGACAGTGCGTTATTACAATGAAACACATTTTTTTTCCCCGAGTAGAATTGACAGTGCGTTATTACAATGAAACACATTTTTTTTCCCCGAGTAGAATTAACAGTGCGTTATTACAATGAAACACTGATATGTTGCGAAGGTCACATTCGTTTGAAATAAATCTAAACTACGTACCAAGAGACGTCATCAGGCAGTTTGAAAACAGAAGTACTGAGTTATGTTTATATCACGCCTCATAATTATGATTATTTCACTGCAAACACCACAAAAAGTAACGACGTCATCCCCATGCCGGGTATGATACAGTAGATCTATGACTGTTCGGATCATCGTGGTCTTCCAATCTTTGATATCATTAACATAGGAGGGTATAGGGAAAAAAAATCTCTATTACTGTAACCATGTGGCTGATAAAAGAAACAAAAACTCAGTTATGTATAGTTCACTAAAAGTCTCATGAAAAAATTCTTTTGGATAGGTTACTGCACTTTGAGAAGAGACTTTTTTTTTTCAGTTCTACTTTTATCGTGAACGAGCTTTAGGTCTGGTTGCACCATTTGTGAAAAATGCAAAAACGCATTTTAAAAAATTGGACGCCACATCCATTGGTGCAGTTGTCATGAAAAACGCAGCTCAAATGTGCATTTTCCACGAACCATAATAATAGTAGCTTTGCCAGGTACACGAATTTTTCAAAATATCTGGATTTTTCACGTATCACGCAAATTGTTGCTGTTTTCACGAAAAATGCAATTTCACATATCAGGCATAACATATAATATATTGAAAATCTGTTCTATATCTTATAGTTATCGATGTCTCCTAGGTAACACACTCAAGAGTGTTGACTGACCTTCCGTGAGTGTATAAGGCAGCCATCTCCGGACATACGGAAACCACCAAGCTTGCCAGTGACGATTGATGAGGCCATTGTCTTCCCCGAGAACGACTGGCAAACAAGTGAATGAGTTGCATTTGATTTTCTTGATTAATGTAACAATAATCAACTTACTGCTCAATTGCTTATTTATTCATGAGCCAATAAGACTATAAGCCTGTCATTATTACTGACACTTTATAAGCCCTTTGTCCACCCTTTCCGCCTCCCCCTTTCCCATGTAATTTTCTTCAACAAGAACAAAGAAATTATTTTCTTTCCTCCCGTTTCTTTGGTCTTCCCGGGCATCACAGCTTCAGGCGAAACGAAGACCCAGGGTCATCTATATCCCAACCTTCCACAGTATACATATTGCGGTACAATGAAAGGTACGCAAAGGCTAAGAACATATTATGCAAATTCCCCCCTCCTCATGACTTAGTAGGTATTTGATCGTTTCTAAGGATGGCATAATTGATTAAGTGTTGCTTAAGTAACCATGAAATCTGAGCAAACTCCAAAACGAATTACTTATTCAAATTGCAGAAAAACACTATCAAACATTACATACTATCTTTGTTTAAAAGATGTTGTCAAGAAAGATTGCTTTGGCATTTAACACAATTATCTCTTTGAGAAAGATGTCACCAAGATGACTCGTTTTTGCCCGTAGAATGACCTAGCTCAGGGTAATCACCATCATAATTTCATAGGTCACACTTGGTCCAGCTCCAAGCATAAACACTCTAATATGTTACATGTTTTCTTGTTTTAATTAGTTTAATCTGCCTAGGTGATTATGCAAATTGTCTTTTTAATTTATTGGTCAACTTGGTATAAAATCCCGAGAAAATCTCCTCTTGGGCATTGGTCTACCCGAGGTGGTATGAAAACTTTGTGGAGCTTGTTGGAAGATACGTTATTTGGTGAGTAGCGTCTTTGCTGCCTTAAATTTTATACTATAATATTTAGGTATACACTGTATACAGTAGGACCTCACAACTTGAATTCTGATCAATAATTTTGAGCTTGCGAAGTATCAGAGTTCATGAGTTTTATTTGATATTATAGAAAATATATGTAGAAAATATTTTTGCCACTTGAGTTTTACTACTCGCATGCGAGTATTTTGTTGTTTTTGAGTGCATGAGGTTTGAAGTCATGAGGTCCGTCTTTGTGGCAAGTGTCCTTTCTTTCTTTCTTTCTTTCTTTCTTTCTTTCTTTCTTTCTTTCTTTCTTTCTTTCCATTCCTTTTCTATTTTCCTACCTCAACTTCTGTCTTTTTCTTTGTGCATATTCTTCAGAACTGAAAATTATGCATTTAGTTCATAGTCCCCTGTCAGCTCATTCATTCATCTCATAACAAATGGGTTTTATTCTCATTACGTCATTGCATCCACTACATCTCTGAGGCAAATAAATTTCTCATAGATTTCATGGGGTAAAGTGCAACAGTTGAAGCTGCGAAGTATTCTTAGGAATTAAAAAAACTGTGGATGAAATTAATTCCCATGGTTCACTTCTAAAATTACGAAATTAGAACAGCTGAAAATATTAACTTTCTGTGTATGTGCAAGAAGCAACATGTGACTAGGAGGCAAGAGGGATATGGGACAAGATGTTCTACAAATCGATGTAACAATAATAAAGCAATGAGGGATAGGGAATAATCTACCAACTCAAAACAGCGATAAATATTACAGCGACACCATACCGCTGTCCTTGATCAGATGAAATCACAAAAGTGATAGGGAAGGAAAGACTGTGGAAGTTAAAAGAATGAGTTGTAAATTTATCTTATGCGTGTGCTAGGGCCCATAACAAATTGCCTTGTTACAAGTTTTCGGGAAGACATTATTAAAAAAAAACAACCAAAAAACCAGATAACATAATGTATTTATATTTGGCAGGGCAATAAGTTAACTTTCATATCCCGTGTGAAGAATAATTGTTATCGAGCGAAAAGCAACTTTACAACATAAATGTGTTATAGAAATGCTCTCTATTCCATCTACATCTAGATCCTGTCTAGTGCGGGTTAATTTCTTTCTCTTCACGTTAAACTTTACAAGACTCATTTTGAAGGGAAGTTTCCAACAAACTGGCCTTCTGTAGAGAAAAGGCGCTATATAAATATCATTATTATGCCATTTCGCTGTTTTGATTGGCCCCTATTTATTCGCTTCGCTGTCACGGTCTTTTCTTCTTTATCACTGTTTTGATCACACCTGTGTTTTCGGCAACGTGCGGTGTCCCAGTTGACCTACTTTTTTTGTGGCTGATTTGTGGACGTCGGAGCAATGGTCCACAAAATGCTACTGTCGACTTACAGGTTATTGCCACATTAATCACTTTCAAATCATCACTCCTTGGTAATAGTAAATAACTCCATGATAATGGTAAAGCAAACCATCATGGCTTAATCCCAGCATAAATGATCAGATTGTTTGATCCGACAAAATTATCTTTCCAGTCTGCAATAATTCATTTCTTTGGAAAGATAAAGCAGGATTCCGCGGGCTTATCTTTCATACGTTTTTGATGCAGAACATAAAATGAAACACAACCAGTCGACGTAAATGCGACTGTAAAACTCTTAGATCAAGAAACGAGATTGTGCATTGAAAGAAATTTTCATACTGCCGCCTAGATCTACTGACCTACACCTGTCCCTCTTTTGAAAGTTCTGACGGAATTGGAGATTGAAACTACCTCCCGGAGAGCTGCGCTAGACTTTTATACCATATCAGGGAATGTTGTCATGCAGTTTACAAGAAAAGGAAAATCTCTACTTTCTGAAATTCAAATCTTATCACATATGGATTTCAAACTAAAAGTCGAGCGGAAAATACTATTTGACATTGAGCAAGAGGAACACGCTCAATGCAGTTAATTACAAGTTTTGTGTTTGTTTGTTTTTTTGGCCTGTAAATATAGATAGCTGCTAAAGTTTACCACTATAACACTGTCACTCTCTGTCTTTCCTCCATTGTCGTTAACGTGATCGTTAAAGTTATCGTTTTACCAAAGTTTATCATCAAAACCAATGTTACAGATACATCTGCTCAAAATTCTACCTCACCTTCCCAGTTGGTGAGCAACGAGCAAAAGAATTTTGTTAAATAAGACCTTGAGAAAAAGAGAGGCTGACAGAAGAGGTACGCTTTAATGAGTTGTTTTGTTATACACTTTCGGATTAACCGCGTCACAGTTTTTGTGCTGTTTCTGGCCTCTTTGTGCCATTTAATGAAAGTTTCTCCTCGAACCACAGGAACATTCCGAGATGGCCATGGCTAATCCGCAGGTCTGATGCCATCACTGTGCTCAAATTATACACAGTTTATAAGAGGGGAACCTTCTTCAGATTTTTCACAAGTTTAATTTAAATGAATAGGGGTTAAAAATTTGGCCTTCTTTTGCAGACCACAGGCATGCACAAACGGAATCCCCTGAAGCCATTGGAAAACATTCCTTGCAACAATTATTTGGACTGAATTTCATCACTTTTGCAGTGTGGTTTCAGTTATACATTTTACTTCTACACAAAGGACAGATTTTCTACTCTGCTATTATTGACCCTGTTAGTCCAATTTCGTTTAGACCAATTAAGCTCCTGCCACCCGTAATACTGTACGCTGCTTTAGTATAGAGGCGAGAGGATAAGTTCCTGGCACGAGCGCTCATTATGCTACAGTCCACACATTCATGTTTTGACAAAGCCTCATATTTTGTCTTTCTTTATCTTTGTCCTCAGATCCCAGGTGATTGCAGAAACAACAGCTGACTGCTAAAGATATTCAACGACAGTACTATCAACTCAGTCCCCACATTCCATTCACAATGATTGCCAAAGTTCTACTTGCCTTCGCCGTACTGTATGGTGCATCTGTGGTTATTGCTGGTAATTCTTTTATTAATTTATTTTTCCTGCCACTCGTTTTTTGTTTATTTATTCTTGTGCTGATTAATTTATTCATATGTTAAGGATTTATATAAGTATTTATATTTTAGGCCTCATCTAACTAAAGAAGTTTTGAAATATTTGTTATCATATTGTTCAGAAAATTCAGCTCACTCCTAGAGGTGAAGAAAATTGCAATTAAATGGAGTTTCGACTATATAGTGACTTCTGTATTAACATTAATACAACGGAAACCCCCAACAGCATTCTGATATCTGATAATTACTGTTAAAAAAAGGAAAGGTGGAAGTTTCTTTTCAGTGAACTACAACATTTCAGTGGTGTCACCTATGGCCAAATAATGTCCATGATCGCTCGCAGCCTTGTACTGGAGATTAATGTCAGGTGACCTGCGGTCACTTAAGTGCGTTCTTAGAACTAGCAGCTTCATTATTATGGATAGTACTAGCATGTTTACATGTGGTGTACACCCATTAATTTTATTCATGAAACACTGAGTAACTACATGAGTTTACCTGCTGGAACGATGTTCAACGGAATCATGAACGACAAGAAGGAATTTTCACTCCGATGTTTTTTTTTCACTACATCCTGGAAGCTACTGAATAGTGGAACTTACTGGCGAAACTAAAAAAAAAAAAATGAGAGGTAGCTATACAAACTCGATAAAAATTTTGATAAAATCTTGCTCGCCCAATTTTTTGACGTAAGATCTAATCTTACCCCTTCGTTCACAGAGATGGCATTTGAAGAATTTTGCAGGTTCACATTTTGTTTCCAGGTTTACTCGTGACAAAAGGGACTGTTACGCCTAAAATCCACTTATTCTTAATGTAGTCAACTCACTCCAGCTAGAGGCACTACCGAAATGAATCAGTTAGCATTCGAAAGAATCCGTCCACTTCATTTAAGGCTTAACTATGATATTTAAATACTAGAAACTCCGAAGGGTGATCTAATTGTTTAAACTCGGCTCAGGCCAAAATAAAGTTTTCTCCAACCACTTTCGGTTAAAGAACATTGTCTCAGCAGCAGAAAGCGGATGTACATGCAATATAATCACCATCTTATATAATATGGTGATAGTCATAGCATAGTCATAGAGAAACTGAGATCCCTTGTTCGCTGTTTTTGTTTTGTGTTGTGTGTTTATCGTAAAAATATGGAATTACTTAAATACTTTCTTCAACCCTGGACTCTCTTCCAACATGAATGCTAGTTCAAGTATTATGTCATATGATAAAAGAAATGATGTCAAGTTTTTTGTTGATTTTTCAAAACTGTAAGTTCTAAGATGTTTCACTGACCTTGAAATGTAGAGGGAAAGAAACCACGCTCCAATTGCGAGTAAGTGTGTTTTCTGCTCACAAGCGCAAACTAAAATATATTACAGGTTCGGTTTAAGCGGTATCGATCGTTAAATCGAAACAATCCCAAGTGTGATTGGGTTGACTAAATATATTGCTTGGTTGATGCATAATATCGTATTCCACAAACTAAACCACAGACAAATTCTGGTAAAATGTTGTTTACAGTTTCAGATGGATGTGAATGATATTACGATTTTATGAAAGAGTAGATCTAGGCCTGTTCATATTACTAAAGTCCTTGCTTGCAATTCCATTTTTCTCCACACTTTATACCTACGGAATACCATGTCACATGTCAACCAGGTCACACGTCAACAAGTACGGTATCTAAGACTGTTTATCTATAAACAGACCAGATGTCGGCCATCTTAGATTTTTGGGTCAAAATGATGTCATCACGGACATCAGAATCGGAATTCCTATGACTGATTTATCGTAAAAAAAAAATATTTATACATTATTCTAGGTACTCTATTTCAAAAGGTAAATTTCCAAAGTGGCGTCGTTACCCAGTTTAGAAGCCATCTTGGATTTGACTCCCTAGCAAAGAACGCCGGTTTTTTGTGTTTGTTTTTTGTGTGGGTGAGGGCGGGGGCGGGGGGATGTTAAGGCTAATTTTTTATGAAAAGTTGATAGGGGTCAAATTAGTACTCAAAACATATTAGCCTAATAATGGTCACGGAAGTTAGATTCTGGACCAAACTGCACCGCTTCTCATGTCTGATTGATTATGGAGCATTTGACCATAAATATGGTACGACGTTGGCCTCAAGTTTTAAAGATCATTGATTTGATTTTCACCATGGTCATGTTGTAAATTCTTTGAAAAAATATTTTATTCGCATTTCCCTAAGTGCGCGTGTGTATGAAATGCGTAGCTGGCAACAGGCAGTGAGAGCAATTGTCAGAATGTCAGTGATCAGAGTCTGTGACTGGTAGCCATACATTGTATGCTGTCCAGGAGGTTGATTTGACTTCAAAGTCTCGTTAGCTGGCATTAGGCTAGATAGAAGACTCATAATGCTCATTATGTTTAAGACTGTTATACTAAGCGTTAGTTCTCCTTTCCTTTCTCCAGACTTTGGAGACTTTGAATTTGGAGACTTCGATTTTGAGTTCCCAGAGTTTGAGTTTGGCGATGGTTTTGACCTAGATCTAGACGATGGCATTGGCCGCTTCCTACTAGGGGGCTTGTTCAACCCGTTTGGAGGATTTGGAGGATTTGGAGGCTTTGGAAGACGGCGGCGGAGATAACTTTGGGGCAGGTTTGTGTTCGCCAGCAGAGACGTTATGATTATGATTTAGTACCATCTATATACACATTCTAGCCTACAAGTTGTTTGTATTGTTAGATACATATATTAGTGCAGCCAAAGACCTCAGACTGTTCAGTTTGCAGAATACATTAACATAAGTGCAGGCGAGCGGATGAGTGGGAAACATTCTCCTCTGTCGAACGAGGCAGCCAGGGCAGATGGTTGTCCTAGCCTTCCAAAACGGCGGTGCCTTAAGAGTGAAGGATCCAAAGAAGATAAACGTTTATTACTCTTTTTACGAAGGTGAATTAAAACAAAACCTCTTTACAGGAGGTTTAGAGCTATCCTGTGATCTT
>JAWQUT010000044.1:253632-292010 GCA_033807755.1 Ellobium chinense
GGGGGGGGGGGGGTGGCTGCGCGTGGCACTTACGTCAGAAGACTAACGGCGCTCATGGACAGGGAAGGCCTCGATTAAAAATATAGACAGGACCGATGGGTGAGCGGGAACAAAATCTGGAATATTCTATCGTTCTCTCACTGACGTTTGGTCCAGAACCTCAGACTTGAGTTGCAAAGACAACAGGCTTAGGATTTTCCTTCTCCATGTATTCAAGATGTACTCTGATTTCGGTCTCGCCCAACGACGTAAAGATCCTTTTATATCCATCTTGGCGCACTAAAATGACGTTGAATAACAAAGTCTACCACTTACCACATGTAAACTGTAAATGTAGAGACTGAGATATGAGTCATGTGATTTCTTCTGAAACTGACGAATTGCTGCGTTACTCACTAAACTGTGCTTAATGAAAACGACCACTTCTCTTCATAGTCCGCCTTCATGAAATTACTACTGGCTATGGTTAATCTCTTGTAGTTTGCTGCTCTGTGGCATTTTTCTTAATCGTAATATATTTAAGAAAAATCATATCTTTGGAACTAAATTCAAACAGCCTCACTTTAAAGCCTTGTCTATTCTTTTCGTCGGCTTGCGAAGTCGATGGACCGACTGCTTTTCCATCTTTGGAAAAAAAAATTGTAATTGTTTAAAGGGTTTTGCACTTTATCAGTCTCAGAAACTGACGGTAATCGTAATTATATTCCGTGATGATTAATTTTTGGTTTGAGTAGGTCATACAATAACCATTAACACCAGTTTGTCCTCTTAGTACTTGATGAAGTCTCTGTGAGCACCAGGCCTTTTTCACTCTTAAGAGCTACATTAATGGTCACAAGAAAATACCTTGTATAAACCTGAATTCCAGAAAGCAGTTATAATTAATGAAAAATGGGTGTAATTTCATTATTTACATTTTCTCTTTAGATATAGATGAATGTTTACATCTCTTGCATGTGAGCTTCAACATGCGTTGCTCCATCGCACTCAGTTTTCCAGCTCAGGATAACATGTCTTCTGCGGGGACGGCTTTCCAATGCGAACGCTATTTCCTCGCGTAAGCTGTAAACACTGTATGTGTTATGCGACCAGAGAGAGCGAATTTCGTTAAAATGAAACAAATATTAAAAGAACTGCTTATCATTCCTATTATCCCAAAAGCGAGAAAGACTATGGTGTTATCTCCACGAGTAAGGAAAGGCAAATGTTTTATGATTGTTTGCGTAAGTACAAACACTGTTTTGGGAGCTGTCTTCTGTTAACAGGGGGAAGGTAAATATAATTACTATTATTATTATTACTATCATTTTTAAATTGTGTTGGTATTTGCATATGTTTGTATGCATATCGTATGTACTGACATAAATGTCATATTATTATGCCATATACACAAGAAACGGGACATATACAACTTTTTGCTGGCATGAAGAAGCGTTATTTCTCATGAATTTGTAAAGGAATAAGGATAACTGTCTTCAGAACTGGCCGAATAATTTTAACAAAATGATGTAAAATATACGATAATGATATGACAGGCAGCGTGGTCATGAGGTTTGTGAGTCGTACTCAGAAACTGAGGACTGTCAGGTCTAAGGTTTGTGTGCTCAGCCCGCGGGTCGGGCGAGCGGTTACGTTGTAGTGTCCTTGGAAAAGACACTTCGCTCCCCCTTGCACTCTCGACTCACTCGTAAATGAGTATCTGGCTTTAGTGCTGGAGGGTGGGGCGGGGAGGAGGGGAAGGGAGACCAGGGCGCTGCACCGCGGACGACTGACGACCAATGACTTTGTTATGTGTTTCATTTATAATGTATTGCAGTTACTTGTATGATTTGTACTATTCTTTGTATCTGTATCATGAATGAGATGTATAAGGGGTAAATAAAAGTCCTTCTTTCTCTCTGTCTTCCAAATGTGGATTTTATTCAGTTCGTGAAACACGACATTAAGTTAACAGGAACGATATATTGTGTGTTCTTGCGTGTGTTTAAGCATGTATCAAGGCCGTAATTGTCATTCAATCGGTCCCCAACCTTTGGGGTCGAGATGAAGAGGAGGGGAAGGATGCGAGTCTTAATGGTCATGAAGAGTAAACGCTAAAAAGTGCATTTTCAATAAACTTGTTAAACTTGTTAAACTTGTTAAACTTGTTAAACTTGTTGGTAGCACCGTCAAGCATCTTCGAATAATAATGTCTTCGTGGCCATCTTCATTGACAAGTCTTAGCAGGCCCAAGTTGTGCAAACACCAATAAAATCCAGATATAAACACATTTAATGTTTAAGTGAGACAACCTCAAAGTCTTAGTACGTGTATCTGAGTTGGAGGGCTGGGGGGAGCAGGTCCCATAAGAAGTGGGCACTAAAGAATGTACACACTTACAGATTAATACACATATGGTTTGTGTTGACATGTTAAGGAGAAAACTACGATAAATAAAATCATATAGAACATTGTATGTTAAGGACGTTAACTTTTTGTCAGGTCGACCCTGAATTTCAATAGATTTAGCAGAACAAGCTTAAAATTCTGAATAAAATATATCAATATTTGCATTTAACCCAATTTGTGGGTTACGTCTTTATTTGTCGACCACACGTTTAACAAGTTAAACAAGAAGTTTAAGTACACTTATTTACACAACATTATTCTGCACTGGAAATAGATAAAATCAATAAAGAAAAATATAAGAATTTAACAAACTCAATGTTCGGACTATCATCCTCCTTCAGATGCAAAAATTAAATGAACAACACGTTTAAGAAGTTATTTGTATGAAAATCCGGTCCACACAGCGGTGCAATACAATTACATACATTGACAACGAGACAGCTCACGGCACAGATATGACATATTAATATAGATATAGATAACTTGGTCACTTCGTCGCGTATGAAGAGGAGATAAGTGTACACAATTCTGACTTCATTCCCAACCCCTTTCTTGGCATCATACAAAACATCACTTGCACCTACTGCCAGCACATATATATATCCATTGCACAGATGATAAGAACATAATACACATCTATCTTCTACATACCACATATAATATAATTATATTAATAGCATCTACATACTGTATGCAGTCTTGGTAGTATCGAAAGAAGTTTGTAGGCTCCTGCAAAACACTTCCAGGGAAGGGATCCGTGGGGGTAGTTATTAGTTTTGTTCTATGAAATAGAATATAGATGATGTAAAATTTGCAATTAATCAACCACTTAAATAAACGTAACAGCAACCTGTGTGTGTGTGTATTTGATACTGTGTTATTAAACAGTGAAATATTCGACAGGTTTTGTCGTAGTAATTTTGATGTTTTGATCGTTGCTGCATTTGTTGCTGCGTGATGTTGATGAAGACATGACGATAATAATGATTACATTGCAGTACTGTCTTCTTTATGATCTCAAACGAATTTTCAGCTTATTTTTTTCTTTAATGTGAAGGACTTGTGATAAGGGTGATGGTGATGATGATGATGATGATGATGATGATGATATGAGGAGGAGGAAACGGAAGGGTAGGAGAAGGATATGGACTTTGACGAGGACAATAATGGTGTTTTTATTTCTGTGGCCTACGTTTTGGACGCAGTGGAGGTCAGAGAGGCGACCCAAAAAAACAAAAAGCTTGATTGTGGTGGTATAATCTGTAACATGGGAAAAAAGAAGCCCAGCCCTTGTCAGGTCTACGAATCACAAGACTTAACCATGTGAGTGCGATTATGGCAATGGTATAATCCAGACTGCTTAATCGTACTTTCGACTTATTTGCAACATCTATATAAATAGCCTATTTAACAAGCACATTGAAAGTCGTCAAAAAACAGTAGCCATTTATTTGTACCGTCCGCAGAACATGCACTCCACGGCTGGGAATACAATTATGGAGTCTGCACTGGGACTATCGTTCAAGTGCAGTCTTAATGAAGATAGTCTTGCTATTTACAGAACTGGACAAGGTCAGCTGTGTAACGATACTTGCTTGGGCCATGAATTTCTTTGACCAAACAGGCCTGCAGATATGGTGACATGTGTAGACTCTAATTGAACATGATTATGATAAATATTATCTTCTACTCTACTTGTCTCCCTGTCTCTTTCCATCGCCCTAACATACATGCCATACAAGCAGATCTAGAGCTGTTTATTTTCTGCTGAGAAAGATGAATGTTCGCTCGAATCACTGACCGGTTAGACAGAACGTAGAGCTTATTCATAACGGGCACGGTTATAACAGAAACCTGGTCGCATCGGGCCCAATTTCAATCCCAAGATACCTGTTACTTTACCAGAGACTTAAAGGGGAAAGAAAACAGTACCTACCTTCTCCGCCATTTTAACAGAAGAAGACGAATATACTTGTGAGTGACTTTGCAGGATGACCTATGGTGACGTCATGCTTGTTCACCCAACAGTGCCAGCATAAAAACAGTGAGCGTCCAGTGTATTGAAGTGCGGATACGTTTACTACTTGAGTCTTTGTACTATTTCCGAGAATCACCACGTGCTAACGGACCCTTCTCAGGTTTTATGCAAATTTATGCACAGCGTCATGAGCAGACTAGTGTTATTTTCGGTAGGACAGAGATCAGTTAATTGCCCTAAATTTTTTTTTTTGTGCTCATCGTGAAACTGCCTTCTTCCGCAGTATATCAAGCCTAACACTTGCTTGACTGTTTACTTTTTTTATGGGTTGCGCTGAGGGTTTAGATTCCTTACAAACAATGTCCATTACCCAACATTTTGAGAAGAGTAGCGTGTAGAAAAATGCAAAATTGCAACTGTTGGTATCCCTGTGAATGACGTCGATACATTGTGCTGACGCAAAACTTCCGGCTGTCAATAAGAAAGGTCCATCACAGAAGCCAACAGTGGATGTATCACGGTAAAGAAGCCAAAAAGAAATGAAATATACTCGTGCATATGACGGGAATTACAGTGGGCAGGAAAATGTACATGTTTGCAATGTCAGCATTATTCCTCCAAATATATGGACGGTGGGGGGAGCGGGAAGGGGGGGGGGGCAATGGCTGCATTTTAGTAACCTGCCAATTGTACTGTATATGTTAGCATTTCCGTCATAATGGCCCCGGCAGCAGTCAAGCAATGGCGCCATCTACGAGGCGGTAAATCAGCTGATATGCAATATATCAGACTATATATTTATTAGTAACAGCTGATATCAGTACGTCTGAACAGTTAAAACACTGTAGTCAGGAGTAAGGGCTGTGGGTTCAATTCCCAGAATGGCCTTTTATAAACGCATTTAGGTACGTTTCATTCGAGTCGCCTTTCAGTAAAATGGAGTACCTGGTTACAGCAAGTGAAAGTACTACATTAACAATACGCTGGTGAGGAAGCTTTCGTGTGTTCTTGTCTACAGAGATAATTGAAAGCTTTCCCACCAACTATGGGATCTCTTACCATAGTATGAATTAAATAAATTCTGCATGTTGACCGCTTCTAAGCACCAATGCACCAAAGTAATTCTTATGGTGGTAAGAGATCTCATCGTTAATGCACAAGCTCTCAAATAACAGTGTGAGGCTGTGTGAGTGGCCATTGCTTGAATACAAGATTTACTAATCATCATAGTTACTTTAATCATTTTATGATCGTCCTCTCCTTTAGCCGGGGTTGTCAAATAACCCTCAGACACTTTCCTCCTCTAACTTTGCAAACACCTACCATGTCACATAACTGTCTACTTACTCTTTATCTTTTGCTCTCTTTACATATTATATCCATAACACTCATATCTACCCATATAATACTAACCGTTAACAAGGAAGCATACATATCTCAGTTCTGGAACCAAACCACTTTTCACGTTAAACAAATCAGAGCGAAACTGCATCACTAGTGCCCCAAAATACAAGCAACGCTTAATCATGCTTCATCTTCAAACACTTTGTCAAGATAAAACAGTCTAGCACTAGCTAATGACGAACAAGTCTGTCACGATTTTTGCTTTGTAGCCTGTTTAAAATGCTAAATAAAAGCAAAGCTGACAAGTGTAAACAAGTTGCTGTGTGCATATATGATGAACTTTTTCGATTAGAGAGAACGGGTACACGAAGCAGAAAAGGGAAAAAATAAGGAAAGAGCAAATTTGAAAATAAACACGCAACCGCCTAAACAGCAGTTTTATGTTGCAGGAGCCACATTGTAAAAGCTTCTTTAAGCCATTTAATAAAAATTTCTTCTCGAACCACAAGAACGTTCCGAGATGGCCAAGACTAGTCTGCAGGTCTGGTGCCACCACTGTGCTCAAATTATATTACTGTTTACGGTGGGGGTCCTTTGGTTAGATTTTTCACAATTTTAAATTACATGAAAAGGGGTTAAATATTTGGCCTTCTTTTGCAGATCACAGGTCCGCACAAATGAAATCCGCTGAAGCCATTGGGAAACACTGCCTGCAACAATTATTTTTTCTTACAAATTCAAAACTGAATTTCACCACTTTTGCGGCGTGGTTTCATGTTATATGATTATTTCTACACAATCTGTCCAAAGACATATTTTATGCTCTGCTACTATCGACTCGGATAGTCCAATTTTTTTTTTACCAATAAGGCTCCTGCAACATTTTAACAGTAGTTTAAGATAAGTGGAAAAAGGCTGGAGACGTACATTTGAGAGAGAGAGGAGAAATATCAGAAAAACGCAATGGATAGGATAAACTGAGGCAGAGAAGCAGAAGATGGAGAGAGAGAGAGAGAGACAGGGACACAGAGAGAGAGAGAGCGAGAGAGGAGAGAGAGAGAGAGAAAGAGAGAGAGAGAGAGCGAGAGAGGAGAGAGAGAGAGAAAGAGAGAGAGAGAGAGCGAGAGAGAGAGAGAGCGAGAGAGAGAGAGAGAGAAAGAGAGAGAGAGAGAGAGCGAGAGAGGAGAGAGAAAGAGAGAGAGAGAGAGAGAGAGAGGAGAGAGAAAGAGAGAGAGAGAGGGAAAAGAGAGAGAGAGAGAAGTGCCATGCAGTGAAATGTGCGTTCTCTAATTTACATTTAGACGTACACGGTTGACGCTTCTGAAAGATAAATGCAAATAAACTGCACACACTGGCACCTGAATGGATTGTCAACAATAGCCGGCTTGACAGGAGTGATAATGATGATGATGGAACATTCCAGATGGGTACCTGAGCACGCACGACTTCCTCTCCTTTATTTAATTAATTAGCTTATTTTTGAAAAATACATCCATTATTTGCGTCGATCTAAAACTGCCCTAGTTGAGATACACTTATCCCTGCAAGTGGAAAGGATACTATTTGTTCCAAAATGAGCTCATGTCAGTGAGTTTAAAGCGTGATTTGGTGAGTGTATAATTATGGTGACAGTGTTGAAATTTCACCAAAAGACAGAGCAAAAATTTCACATTTCAGTGATCATTTTTCACATGTACTCTTTATGATAGATTAAGGATACGCCTTTGATTCTTCAAGCACTGGTTAGTTTGAATGCTGTCGCAAATGTGAATACTAAAGACAAATTTTAGGACTTTCTCAGTCATGTGAAAGAAATTTACATCTACTTTACGGGAACAACAATGCTTGTAGATCTGTGCACATGACTTTCCATAATTATGAAATCTTGACTTAATGGAAAATTCAAACGCTTCACAAGAGTATCACTGGCGCAGGATTAAAAAGTATTTTAAAAATGATTTTGGGGCTATGAGCTTCCAAATGAGCTGCCCTAAGTATCAAAGGATTGTGAGGAAATTCAGTTTAAAATTTTTAACCAAAGTATGAATACACTCTCTCACTTTTCAGATTTAAGAGTCTATAATATAATATAAATATGTTGCATCTCTTCATTTGACGGACTGCTTATTTACAGAGTTAACCAATTTTTGTTTGTCTTTGTTAAATATTCAGATCTCTTCCGGTTAATTTAATTTGAATTGAAAATAGTGTAAAATACGTTTTCTCTTTGTAATGATTCAGCAGTCATCGAATGGATATCTCTGCATGTGTGATAATATTATGAGCCTTAGTACATGATCAATTTTTAGTTGAATTTGAACTGACATGCTCATCTTTACATGGTAATAGTCACATTCAAGGCAATATTGAAACGGGTATGACGCCTTTCATTGAAGAGAAAAACTGTTAGTTTTACAAATCTTGATGCATGGACAAGGAAATATGTTAAGTTTCTAGTGCATTTGCATCATCCACATAATATGACGATAGGTCAATCATAAACTGTGGCTAAACTATATTTCTGACCAATAAAGAAATGTTACTCTAATTTGAGGGCCAATCAGAATATTGGCGATTCAAGAAATTGATGAATTTTTTCATTGGCAGAGCTCGACGCGCACTCTATCCGTCTGCATCCTGCGTTATGGCTCAGAATAGAGTAGGACAGGTCAAAGGTCAAAGTGCACTTTGGGAAATGAAATAAGCGTGATGCTTAGTGAGGTAGACCATGGAAGCAATACTAAATATAGATGAGTCAAAAGGACCCAATTAACATTGTTTTTTAGAGTTGTAAAACGAATATTGGATGCTTGCATTGCTGTCTTCAACATTATTTTTCATCATGATTTTAGTTATGGTTTTCTTGGATTAGTATTATTAGCGTCATTGCTACTCTAAACCATACTGGAATGACTGCCATGTGTAACATACATTGCTGTTACCTTTACTGGCACTTTTTCAAGTCTTGCCTTACGCCCCTGAGATAAATGCCTTGCCTCGTTATTCTTCATAATTATTCTGCATCATAATGGAAGACAGCAAATCATGATTCACACTATGTCCTCTCTTAATCCTCGCCAGAGTTGATGCAGGAAAACAATGCTTTTCGTCTTATTTAAAAATTCAAATTACGGTGCACATAGTTTCCTTTCATTTCATTTTTGGGGCCAAGAACCTTGTTGTGGTGTCATAACTCAGAGAACACCCTGTTCTAGTCTAGAGGGGGGTTGTTGAATATTAATTCCCAAGACAGTCGCAGTTTATGTTACAGTTATAACTATGAATGTTTGTGTAGGAAGTTAGTACTAATAACATGTGAAGTTTATATTAACTGTTTTTCTCGGTTAAACCTATACTTAACATTTTTTTCTCTCAAAACTTTCTTCTAGGCTGTCCAGATCTAACAATGCATGCGATCCACTTTATTCTGGCGTTTCTGGTTCTTCAAGGTATAGTGAATGTTTCATATAGTCTAGATGTTGGAGTTGCAACCGTCATTGCTTTTGCATCAATATTCTTAATGAATTTTTTATTGATTTTTTTTGTATTTTTAATCTTACCTTTTGTTATTTCATTATTTTCGTTGATGCTTTCCTTCGTATTGCTCCTAATTTGATAATATTCAATGTACCACTGCATTCGCTTCAGAGTAATAGGGGAGGGGGAAAGGGAAGATGATACAAAAAATATGGGGATAGTAGAAGAAAAAGTAGTAATCTAGAGAGCATATAGTGTAATTATAGTAGTAGACGAAGGCTGACACTAGATCTAGTAGTAGTGGTAGTGCCAATGAAAGTACTCTGGTAGTAGCAATAGTGATGACAGTGATTGCAACAGAAGAGGCAGTGGTAGCAGTAATAAATAGCAGTAGTGGTATTAGTACTAGTAGCTGGTAATAGAAGTTGTTGTTGTTGTTGTTGTTGTTGTTGTTGTTGTAAAATTAGTAGTATCAGTGATAGTAATATTTGTTGTTGTGCACCGGTTGACAGCAAGTTTTCTTCGTTCGGGCAGGACTGTAAAGGTTGTAGCGGTTGTAAGAATGGAAAAAGTGGTACGATAGAAGCAACTGAGACATTCAACGTAATGTTAGCAATAAAGATAGAGAAATAATAATCCAACCAGGAGGTGACGGCAGCTACGTAATATTTCTTGTTGTTATGTTAGTAGCGACAGCGGTAGCAATGGAAATATTGGCTGAAGTAGATGGTGTAACTGTATTAGCTTTTAGAGTATTGAAAGGAGTATTCAATGTACAAGGAATAAAAGAACTGCTGAGTAATTCACCACACTATGTAAATTGACATGACCGGAATACTAGGGACCAGGCCCAGGTGCCCATTTTATGCGAAATATTAAGTTGATCTCTGTAGACCCTATAAAGTGTTCGTTACATCCAAATGGCTACAATAGACAGCTGGTCATGGGATAATAAAACTCTCTTGATTCTGCCAGGCGCCTAAATAGTTATATTACAGGGCAGAGTTGCAGTCTTTGAGGGTTTTTGTTGTTGTTGTTGTTGTTTTGGCTGTAATTTTGTACGTTGATACTTTCGTGGTCCGAGAGTACAAAAATAAATTTATTCGTTACACCGCTTTTAATCACTTGGCAGTTTCATCAGCGACAGGGTGAATGGGCTTCGGTGGCTTCCGCCTTGCTATTTTATCTGTTGTTGTGTTTATTTATTGTTGTGTTGACGTTTTAAGCCTTGGTCTGTGCCTGTCGTAATTATTCAGATGTACATCAGAGAGGATTAGCCCCCGACATCTGTAAGAGGTAGCAACTATGTGTGTTAAAAATTTCAAAGCAGAAAATGAGTGTGGCTTTTAAAGATATTCCAGTCAAGGAAACCCCCTTTCTTTTATACCCTTATCCCTGACTGGGCCCCACCTCCAAATACATCAGCTGGGAAGGTGTCTACCGCTGGCTCCACAAGTGTGGTGACCTCGACGCCGTCGACAGGAACCCTTGTATCTCCATTGCCCACAGACAGGCCTATACCACCTTCAGAGGCTGCCGGACTGAAGGCCGATGCTCTACCTGAGACTGGTATGGAGGACCATGTTGTCAGTAGACCTACCTTGCCACAAAGTTCATCATCTTAGTCTGTTTAAGTTTTGGCCCCGCCGCTTTAACTATAAGCTGAGGTTACCCCATATGTATAGCATAATTATGGACTTACTCATGCTAATATTACTTCCGGTATCACCCAAATACAAATTATCAATTTCAATGCTGGAAGGTTGTTTTAGCGTGAGGAACAAAGCTAGGTAGACACACCTGGCAAGGAACTGTTACAATTTTTTTCCTGACTTGCTCCTTGACATCTCCATCAGACCAGCTGAAAGGGGAACACGAATTTACATTACATTGATATTTGTTTGCAGTTTCTGTGTAGTTTGTAGTCAATGATGGAAATCAGTCTTGAATTGAAACGATTATATTTTTTGGCACGATACTTGATATAAAAACAGTATACTAAAAATCTCTGGAGTTGTTTGTTAAAAGATCGTATACCCACTTAAGAATAATGGATATACATTCGTATAATAAGAAACTCCAGATCTAAGGATGATGAGAAATGGGACCTTTCAAAGACAGACTGAAGCCTTGAGCATGTCATTGCGATACAGTAAGAACTCACAAACGTGAATCCAGGAGACCCGTCCGTAATTTCTAGCTTCTGGGTGTTCGAATTCATAAGCAAAATCATAATAATTATACAAAATATCAGATATTTTTTCTTTTGATCGTTACATGCCGTGTGATTTGATTTCACCACCAATGTTGCTCAGACTGCCTATGCATGTCACAAATTACAGCGCTGTATCTCCTGTCTCTAAATTTATAGATTATGGATCTTCGAAAATCAGAGCGACCTAATTCATTTTTTCAACTGGCATCCATGCTTGCCAATCGTGCGAATGTTGTTGTTGTTGTTGTTTGTTTTTTTTTTTGTGCAGTCTGCAATGCAGGATTGCCGATTTGGCCAAAGGAGGCTAAATTTCTATATTTGCCCTTTTTTTTCTTATGGACGGCTAATGTCACGACAATTTTTTAGTATGCTTTTAGCTGGCATAAAAAGAAATTAGTATTATGAAATTAACACGATAACTACTATAGAAAGCAGCGTGAATTTATTTAGAATGGTCTTGTGGTTTGTTTCTCCGCAAATATGCATGGCCTCTACTGGGAAAGAGATTCGGAACAGTGCATGACAAGGAAAACGTAGAGTCGAGTACATGAAGATCGAGATCGTGAGGTCATGAAATATTTACAAATGTGGCATCCCCATTCATTTTTATTGAATTCCAGAATACTTCATTTTCAAATTGTTGGTTATTTAATTAACATTTTAGTTTTCCTTGCCTTCTACATTCGTCTTTCGCTTGTGGCTCAGTAAAAGAAGTTTAAAATGAGGAAGTGAATTTATCAACGTTATCTGTCTCTGTAAATTCAGTTGTTTTTATTCAATTTTCCCAGATTGCTACCTCTGTCAGATATAGTATTCACGAAAAAAAAAAGCAAAACAGGAAGATGGCACAATCAGCAAACAAAGACGTATGTGGCACACTACAGATAATTTACATTACGTATTTTTTAAGCCTACACTATGTTGGAACTTTGTACTTCAGTCTGTTTTAAAATTCTTATTCACAGTATAAGTCTGAGAACACGTCCTTTGCTTGAACTGGCCACCTGGCTGGTATGATTGATTGTTCAAGTCTCGCTGTTGGCCTCTTTGTTTTTTTAATTTGCTTAACAAGGTCTAATGGCAACTAGGTTTAACACACCAGTTGATTATGTTGTCAGTTTTAACGTAATTCAGGTAGGTAGAAAATTTAAAAGCCCCATTTTTTTTTTTTTTTGAAAGACTAGTCCTTGGGTATGAATTTCGCTCCTGCGTGGAATCCCTCCAGGGGGTGCAAATTAGGTTGCAGGAAATGGAGCGAAGTCTGGAATTCTTGCATTACACTATGGTTTTAAATTCATTTGTGGAATTAAGTTCCAACGGTCTTGTGTTTGAGAATGATGTGTAAGAATCAAGGGTGGTACGTATCCCAGTAAATGAGGTAAAGTCAAGGATATCACTCACCGGCTAACGCACTCTTTTCTAGCTCTTCTGCATCAGTCGCAGCCATCTTTGCGTGCTTAGAGACTACAGCTTCCCTTGCTTAGTATTCTACATTATTTGTACCAGGAACCGCCCACAGACTAAAAGGACAAACCGTTTCACCTAAGTTGCAATGCCTGCAGGCATCCTGTGCTGGGCCAAATATGCGTAGCCCACTTCTTCACTATCGAAATACAGCGAAAATTTGTTCTTTTTTTTTCGTCTCCCTTCTACAGGTGGTCCTGCAGAACTGTATGCCTGGCCTTATGGATATTTCGGCCACGTCCAGGCTGACAGACCCAACACCATCATGGCGCCGACAGGAAGCCAACTTGTCCCCGGAGCCGCAGAAGGTGGCACCGAACTTGGTGATCTCAGGGAAGCGCAAGCTGAGCTGACCACAAAAGGGATGCAACAGAACCCAGGTAGGCAAAACAGAATGCCATTTAGTTTAAGTTTCTTCAAGGCATCAGCTAGGTACACGCTCGTGAAAGTTATGGCAAATACCTAAATGAAACTGGTGAAACTGACGCTATGAGAATAACGTCTACGCCTTTCAGGGTGCACTGACGTACACTGTTTATTGTTCCGAGTACACCTGTTTATGATTTTAAAAAGGACAGATATTAAAAATTTGCATTTTTATGAGAGAATGGGCTGAAAATGCCTTAAGGGGGGGGGCGCCACCTGAAATCGTCGATTTGGGCTAAAAATGATGAAATTGGGTTATTGCTATTTTTAGATACTTTGTCATCTTGTGAATCGAAAGCATTGATGGTCGCATGTGAAAGAATCCATTTTACCTCTCAAAAATGCATTTCATTAGGGTCACCCCCTCGGTTTTCTTGGCTGATTATATGAATTTAGGCTGAAATTGTCTGTTTTGATCGCATATTTTGTCTATACGCAATAAAATTAGACCTATCTTGTTGCATACCGTTGGAAAGGAAATTTTCTCCTCTACAAGGTCAAACTCTCATCGGCTAGCCAATGAAAATGTCAGAACGACGGCATCTCCCGAAAGCGAAACATAAATTATGTCTGGCCTTATTTACATCGCTGAAAATAGCTAGGTCACGGCCTACTTTTCAATCGGAACAAGTCATGCTGATGTTTCATTCACTCGTTTGTTTCCGGCAAGCGTGACCTAGTTATCTGATTGGATTTCTTCGGTTCGGGTGGCCTCATTTCTATCTGTATGTAAACAGCAGCATGCAGGTTAGCACGTGAATACCTGACAGGAAGGAGGTGGCCAAGACATTAGCAGCCTAATTTTTCTTTGTGATCCTGAATTGTTGTGATTATCATAATGCCGACAAGAAAAAGAGGCTGAGGAAGGTGGCCCAGCCTATCAGCCGGGCATGTATTGATGTAAGTACAGTTTTTCGGACGTATTTTGTGTGTGAAATTTTCAAACTCATTTTTCTCAAAACTATACTTTTCAACACATAATTCGAAACTCCATCATAATTTACGAACCAATCTTTGCAAAATTTGGTATGTAAGCAGTTTATAGGTGTACAAAAAAAGTAACAGGGGGACATTTGGACTTTTTTTTTTATTTTTCAGGAAATATGTTGGCGAAGGCCAAAAAATGGGGGAAAATCGATATTCTGATACATACCAAATTTGAAAATTCATAAAATATTTTTTTATCATTTTATCAAAAATAACTCTCTGTTACTTTGTAGACAAGGTGTATAAAAATGCATGTGTGAAATTTCAGTTGGATTGCATTTCATCTGGAGGAGGAGTTTTCCTTTGAAGTTGACGCTTTTCTAAGTAGAAAATTCAAGATGGCGGCCGTTTCCATAGCAACCATAATAAAATGTAAAAAAATTTGACTGTTTTCCACTAATTTGAACCTGCTGAGTCCAAAAATCAAGGTTAAAATCATGTGGCACCAAGCATTTAGAAAAAGGCCCTCAGGTGGCGCCCCCCCCCCTTAACAGCAGACGGCTCCCTAGCGACTGACGACACGGCGACGACTGATTGCCACAAGATAATTGCCAAGATGACGTTCATCGTCTGATTCCCAGGATGCCTCTTACCGGTTTACTCATGAATATACCGAGTGAATACCGAGGGTATACCTTTAGCAAGTTATGAAATTCGCCATGTGTCTTTAACTCCCGATGATTGTCCAGTCTAAAGGTTAACTCTTTGCTCGCAGTCTGCTGGACTGTCTGTGCCTGTCTCCAAGATGTCGTGTCCGCGGGCCCTGCCTGCAGCCGGTACGATTGGCTACACTTAGAGCCCTTGTCTCTTGGTTTAAAGATCCGGATTCAAATGCTACGAACAGGTTTTCTTCTAGGATATTTTTCGCAGTGTTTAAAGGGGGTAGGGTGAAAGGTCCAAGCCTCTTTTCTGATATAGCGAAGAACGTTTCAAGCTAAAACAAACTGCTCGCCTGCATGTCTGTCATTTAGTTTTTTTGTCTGCCTGTCGATCGGCCTGTTTTTTTTTTCTTTCTTTCTTTCTTTCTTTCTGTCTCTCTGTCTGTCTGTCTGTCTGTCTGTCTGTCTGTCTGTCTGTCTGTCTGTCTGTCTGTCTCTCTGTCTCTCTCTCTCTCTNTCTCTCTCTCTCTCTCTCTCTCTCTCTCTCTCTCTCTCTCTCTCTCTCTTTTTTTTCCCTGGGCCTGCTTGTTTGTCTTTTTGCATGTCTGTCTGTCTGCCTCCATGCCTGTCTATGTGCCTCGTTCTAATTTGATTGCCACAATTTACTCACCTCCTAGCAATGGCGTTGCCTATGTGGCCCGCCGATCCATCACGAGCCACTTGGCCGGGACCGTATGGACAATTTGGATATCCAGGGCAGGTCCAGACCCCTGGACAGAACATGGTGGTTACCACACCAGGGAATATCTTGCTGACCTCTCTGTCAACAAGGCCATCTCAGATGATGGGATACAACGCGATAATGCATCACCTTCCAGCGGTAGGACCCGAGCCCAGGGGGATACATAATGGAGATGGAGGAGCAGCCGGGGCCAACACCGAGGCCGGAGATGCTGCAGAACTACGGGCGGAGACCACAGCAGCCAACATGTTGCAAGAACAGAATACAGGTAAAGGTAGATGTAAAGTTTTTTAAAAAGGGACGTGTTAACAGGAGCAAATTAATAGCCTACAAGTACATATTCTTAACTGGTCAAAGTATAAATAAGTCGTTTATATAACACATTTCTTCACTCTCAGTGTGAATAATTTTATGCTCACAAACTCTTCGTGTTGACGTAGAATATAGTGTACTACAAATTAGACCAACTGTAGTTGGTTTTTATTTTTGTTTAGACGTTTGGGTTGACTCTGATGACTATCCAAATGCATGTGTAAACTTCAAAATTTAAGCCCAATTAAGTTCATGAGGAATTAAGTCTCTTCATGCTTTTCTCAGAACCCCGTTTGCGTGGAATAGGGAACGAGCTGTACATGACTGACTACTGTAAACAGTTGTTCTGAAAATAGGTTGGAAACTCCAGCGACAAGGGAACAAGCCTTCTTACTCATTGCTACTGTTATGGTCATCTTTAAGGATGTCTGCGCTCAGGCTGGTCCTAAGCGTTAATGTAATGAAAATAATACTTGGGCGCTACGTTGGTTATCCTGCTATGTTCTGTGTACTAATGTCCTAATGTTCTATTGCTAATGTAGATGCCAAAGGCACAATTCAGCTCTTGTCTAAAGGAGCTCATAAAACTATCTAACGAAGGAACGGGTACTGAGCAAGAAAGAATATTTAAATGTTAAAGCTTCTAGAACAAAGGTACACATTCGCTATTAGGATTTTTATTTGACAGTCAGAGCAAATGTCTAGGCTGGTGCACGAACCTGACCAGCTAAATCACTGACATCATAGATTATCATTAACATCAAGCGCACGAAACATGTTATAACTTAGGCTTTGCATGATGCATATTGATATGACTGATGATTAATTTCAAAAAAGGAACATTAATTTGGTCAGCTTTATAGAATGCATACTCAGAGTTTACATCTTGATAACATAAGCCACGGAAAAGAAATATACGGCAAACAAAATTCAATCGACAACAAGAAAAACAAACAATATAAACCATAAAGGTATTCGGTAGTAGTTATTCAAGCTTCAAAACGGTAAATATTAAAAGCTGGAGTTGTGATGTAGGAGGCATATATATGCCTTTGCAAACGAATTCCACGTAAAAAAAAAAATAAATTGCTGATAAAGGCACTGTTTCCCATGGGCAATATGGGCATTTTGGCCTACAGTGAAGTCACGCGCTTGTCATGCTTGTTCCCTACACTACGTTCTACGTCAAAGCGAATGGAAGTTAAAGTCGTATTCACATCCACTCACTTATTTTCATTCAGGTTTAGCTTGGTGACATTTAAAAAGAAAATTAACATTTAAAACGTCAGTCTTGTTCTCTCTTTATAACTCTCTTTCACTCTCTGAAATGAAAAAAAGCAATTCGATTTCGCTTTGTAGCCCTTTCTCGTTAATCGCAACAGTTTTCAGAATAGTTACTGCCATGTACATGAATGTCGAACATGAAGCTCGTTGACTTTACCGCCAAACTCGAGAGATTTAACCTTGTGCATTAATCGATTTATTATCATGGTTTTTGGAGTTGTCTATATGAGAAGGTTGTACATTTCAGAAGATTTTGCATTGTTCATGTTATTTTGTTGTGGCATAAGTCATAATATATTAAAGCTAAATAGATGAGATCATAGCACAGTAGCTATGATTACCCATATATTACAGGCAGCATGTTTCGCCGGAAAGTTTGATATTGTCTACGTAACAAGGCTCGATGAGCACTGATCATTGAAACATAATTTATGTCCACGTAGTGTATAATATATTTCGTCTCCAACAACCTGTCTATAAACATATAATTTATGTTCTCCCTGACAACAGGAAACGAACCTCAGGAACAAAACAACAACAACAACAACAACAACAACAACAATGTCATCCAGGGTAATGGCTTCGGCAATCCGAACGCCTTTAACCCTTTTGCTAGTATGTACAAGGCTTACATGGATATGTTCTTTGGACCAGGCAACTACAACAACCACGTCGGCAATGGCGCATCCAACACTGGAACTGGGGTGACGCATTATCCCGACCACCACTACAACAATCCTCACCAACAACAGCAGATTAACCAGTTATTTTACAACATGCTGTTCAATGACATGTTCTATTAATGTTTTGCATGTGGGCGTTGTTAATGGTGATGGTGGTGGTGGTGGTGCTACTACTGCTATTGTTGTTGATTATTTTTTTATTTATGCTTTGCTGTTGGCGCTCTCAGCGTAGTTAATGAAATTGTCTGTGTCCTTTTCTGTTGATGAAGAGGTTGATATGGTTTGATTGGTAGCTGTTGAGGTTCCAGTTTTAGGTTTTATTTATACAGGATAGAAATACTAGAATAATTAAACTGCAAAATCTTGGTGCTATATCTTCTAAATTTGTTACAATTGTGAGTCATGTACATATTTGCTGTTGTTGTCCTTGGTTTTGTTGTTGTAAATGTTGATGATTTTATGTTCTTCATACTGTTGTCGTTGTGGTTGACACCGTTAATAGAGAGCTTTTATTAAAAGTTCTGATCTTTTACGGACCGTTATGGCAAGTGTAGACATGCGCATAATATGGCTTTTCTTGTGTTCCGATTATATTGCACGTTACGACGTATATGTGACATTCACATCCTATTCTAGTTCGTAAAGTACAATTAGATCTTGACACCGGAAACTGCCATATGGAATCGCCATTTTGCTTATGTCTACCTTTGCCACAATGGTCCGTAAAAGTTGAAAGTAGGAACTCTCAATTATTGTTGTTATTACAAAGTAGCAACTTGTTATCATTGCCGCACTCTGATTTTTGCTCACTGACGAGTCCATAGAATAGTGGGGTCAAATAACTCTTCTTTTCGATCCACCTACCCCCCAATGTTTGTGTTGAGCCATAACTTCGTATTTCACGAATGAGGTCAAATGCAAAATTTGTCATCAGTTTGTGCACATTCTTGTTCCGGTTCTAATGAGTTTATCTGAGTGTATGTGCGAGCTCACAAATAGAAGCAGATAACAATTTTGTAAAGGAATGACGTATCCACACACCACGCAGGATCCCATGTTTCTGAAAACTTAGTCGATGTTGAATACAATTTTGTACGTCAACACAGACCATCACAAGCACATCAATCAGTAGAAATTACATCTCTTCTATCTTGCAAATTAGATTTTTCAATTCCGTCACGTGACCAAGAGATTATGGTCAGATGTTGGTTTGTTTACATGCCCTGTTTATACTGGGTTGCTTTTGATGAATGGCGAGCGGCCATGCATGCGCAGTACATGTAAAACAAACCAACGTGAGAGCGACAATCTCTTGGTTATGTGACGGAACTGAAAATACCTAGTTGCCTTGACATTTAATTATTGTTGACTGGAAGGCATTAAATTTAGTATGTTGTGGCTGAAAAATCTGCTGTACATGGTGACACTGTGTCTTGCTGACAGGTTTTATGTCGTGGCTGCATTTTTTTTCTTCCCTTTCTTATGATGTTGCATTTTGTGTCAATGAAAATTGCAAAGTTGTGTTTGGCCTATAGCCTAATAAATAAAATAAACAATAAAAGTTAAATTTTATGTATTGCACAAGAGGCTGCTGCAAGGGCGTTATACTCCAATAGTAAAGACTTTAAGATTTCTGTGAGTGTCCTAAAGGCATGTCAGTATACTGTTGCATGAGAAGCGATTCACCTGAGGTCTCCGTCGGTAGAAAGAAGTTGTGCTCTGTGTGTGTGTGTGTGTGTGTGTGTGTGTGTGTGTGTGTGTGTGTGTGTGTTGTGTGTGTGTGTGTGTGTGTGTGTGTGTGTGTGTGTGTGTGTGTGTGTGTATCCGCGCGCGCGTTTGGTGCGTGTATTATAATCTACATTATTACTAGTAGACTGATTTGCGATGATGAGTTGATGTATAACTAATAACAATGAGATATACACATCGAGCTAATTCCTGCTCACACCACTTTATCTTTTTACTCCCCCAGCAGGCCAGACAACTCTATATTAATACCCTATATTCAGTTGAAAACACTCTTCAGTGCTGGGTATTTCCCAACCGCAAATTTTGATCCGCATCGCTCACATGAGTGCCTTGCATTTCCTTAGCATAGCTGACCTAAATTCAGGTGTTCACTCTAGCCCTATTACACAGTTCAAGAATGGCGGGCCCACTGCGGGCGAATATTATGATGCGTCATTAAAATTCATGTGCTGTAGATTACAAGGGGTCAGTGCTTTATTCTTAAACTTTAAATGCAAGTGGGCTAACTCAGCGAACCATTGCCTAGGAATTTGTGGAGTAGCGTCCCTTGCTAATCTAGACAGTAGACATACATACTTTTTACTGGTTACCAATTAAAATGATTGTCTTGCCTCTGTGAGGGACGGCGTTCTTTTTGTACTATCGGTAGAAGCTTTATTTAACTACAGAACGCAGCTCCTTTTTTTTTTCGCCTCGCAAGTAACTGCACATTTTGTTCAAAGAGCCGGATCGTCGACCAAAGTCCTCAGTGCACATGGAGAAGGACAGAGGGTGTCTGCCAGCTCTGCCTGCCTTACCACAGGATTACACATATTCCCATAGCCTTATAAATGTTATAGAGATGTAAATGAAGTCCGTGTCCAAGGTCCTTGGGTAGAAATATGGTCTTAAGAAAGCGTTCTATTCCATGCGGACAACGACTGCGCCATTCTGATAAGTAGTCTATACCATTCTGATATTTTGTACTAACGACAGTTTGACAGAGCGACATCAATGTAGAACTGTGTACATGGACTGAACGTTCACCATGCCCCAGTCATACAGAAAATATAATTTTCGCGAATCCCACTCACAACATTACTATACCAATAGTTTACATTGTTTGACACTTCGTATTAATTTCAACCGTGCAGTTTATGGGCCAGGGCTGTAATTCCATGTCTGCTCCTCCTTCTTCTCCCCCTCCCCCCCTACACCTTCNCACCCCCCTCCCACCTCCCGCTTGGGGACACCATCCCATTTCTCTGCTCTCCTCTGTTTTTATTCTCTTTATCCCGTTTCCCACTTCTTTTCTTCAGCGGCCCCCTGATCCTCCCCTCCTGCATGATAGTGGCTAAGGGGATGCAAGTTACGGCTGGGAGGATGGGATTCCTTTGACTCTCGCTCCGAAGGTACTGCGGGTGCTCTGGGTATAACTTCAATCCCATCAATCCCAATAGTCTTGACACTTCTCATCCTGGACACTAGTCTAGTCTACCTTTACTTTGGGTTACAAAGTAATGAAGGTTATGAACTTTTAAATTTCAGCCAGAATTTTTTTTTTTTTTTAAATGGACGCCCCACTCACCATTTCCGACTAAGGGCGTATATTGAACGTATCACAGAAAAAGGTTACGGAGTTGTTCTCGACGTGTTTTAAAATACCTGTCTGGCCAAATCCAAGTGAATTGTTTTGTTGTGCGCGTGGTGAGCGTCAACTCACACGCTTGTCTCGCTCAGACGTCAAAACGAACCGGCGTCTCGTTTGGTAATGAGAATGATGGCCAATTCGATTATGCCGTTCAGTTGGTCTAGCGTGGATTCGAGTTCTTGAATCTAAAGTTTCTGGTATTTTTAAATTTCTCTGACATGTAGGCTAGGCTTCGTGTGTTGAGGAGGGGAATGTGACGTTAGCATACAGAATGAAGAAGACCACGGAATTGTCATTTAAATGCAGATTTAAGTATATAGAAACGTCGTAAACAGATTTTGAAATCAAAGGAAAGTTCTTCAGCGAAACATTCAAATATGGTGGAACAGGTATTGATTATATATTTGCATTTTGTAAAAGTCTAGGCTATTTACTAAGACCAGGATAATCTTCTGTTTAATAATGAATTTTCTCACTGAAAACATTACAAAAAAACAACAAAACAGCGGATACCAGTCCTGAAATGTAGACTATCATTCGATTTCCAAAATAATGAAATGTTTTTGGGTTTTTTTTTCTAGTTCGCCACCTGTAACTCGATTGCTGCCCACGATAGATAGCATCGCTATGCAGATGAGACTGATCCTTGTAGACCAAGTCTCAGTCTTTCACTCATTCAGTCGCGTAGTTCTTTAGGCCCACAATAAACAGGCCTACTGTGCAGAGTGTGCATTTCGTTGTCAGCAGCAATGTGGTTATATGACCAACACAACCATAATATGGTTAGCTCTGGCCTGACCCAAAAAGCGCTCGTGTTTTCCTCTGTGGGGATGACAATTGTGCAGCAGCAGCAGTGCATAACTTCACTGTCTCTTTCGTCATGTCGCCAGAAGACCAACAAGGATACGAATATTCACACTGACATTAGGTTTGAAAACCTTGCCGACAGATTTGAAAGAGTCTTCAGATTTCGGTCGTGCAACTGTCTAGGTCTAGATTCAAAGCGATCCAGAACAAGGTGAGTAAGCTAGATCTGGATCTATTTCCTATGGAAGGTGCAGCACCAGAATGATGTTGTGCTGATGGTTAGTTGTCGAAAGGTAACTCTAACAGCTTGAATTGGGAAACTGGAGGGCAAAGATGAAGTTTAAGCAGGTCCAGGAAAACCTACCAGTCGAGCAGTAAGTGCTCCATTGGGAAGGGATTGTTCGATCTGGCAGCTTTCCGGTAAATTGTGCGCCTTCGACAAGACGAGCGTAAGTACTGCACTTTTGGATGTAGAGAGCTCAGTGACACGGTAAGTTGAGAGAAGCATGGCTTGTTGCTAATTTTGAGTGCATAAAAGTAATCTAATTTTGTCAAATTGACCATTTTGTGGAAAACTAAGACAACATTGGCATACGAGAATATTCAGTACCATAATATAGATCTTTCACATGCATCGATCAAAAGATGTCATTGCTCACTCAAGCTGTCTCTGTTTACTATGGCTGCCATCATGAAGTGACAAGCTTTAGTTCACAGCGGACTGAGGATGCTCTAGAATCAGTCAGTCAATCAATCGGTGTATCAAGCATGGAAGATCCTAGGGGAATTCCAGGGAAGTCAGTTTATGGAAACCTGGTGGATAAAGGTCAAACATTTCGTTTTATATTATTTGCTTCCTTCAAGATCTGCCAACTTTGTATGTTAACAGTTTCAGGAAAACCTCCCAATTCGGGCAGTTATTGCTTAACTGAGAAGTAATTTGCTCGATCGAGCAGTTGAACGACTGCCCGATCGGGAAGTCGCGCGCACTCGACGAGACTAGAGTGAGTAATGCACACTTTGAAGAAGAAACAGCAACGTGGTAAGTTAAACCACAGGCTGTTGCTGACTGTTGCTAATTATGAATTGAGAACAGTAATAAAAATCTGTCTAAGCAACCCAGTTTTAATTAGAAAACTAATATTGGACTCAGGAATAGGGGGGGGGGGGGGGGAGGAGACGGACGACACAAAACAAGGGAAATAGCCAAATGAAAATATTTCTATTTCACGCGTATGTCCCCTGAAAAGTCACTCTAGGTGGGCGACAGTTGAGTTGAACTACGGATTATGTTGATCTTTTTTGCTAGTCCCTCAACGACATCAACTTAAGCGTAGTCGACTGTATCAATTTTGATGATATACCGTACAGGGCTTTACGGATTATGTTTTAATTGCCTATACAAAACGGAGATAAAGTTTGGAGAATCTTATAAAAAAATAGCTGGTTAGTCCAGGAAAACCTCCCAATCGGGCAGTTATTGCGGCTAGATTTCCGCATGCAACACACAGCCAAATTTTAATTATAACACCTACACACGCAAAATATATTTTTTAGAGGTTTGGTGTCCAAATCAATATTCACTAAAATTGAACTAAAAAGGTCCTTGGTTCAAAATCTTTGTAATAAATCCAATTTCATTAGGCGAACTGGTGATTCGGCGGCCACCAGGGACGCCATTTTGCCGACCTCATTCAAATACGAGGTAAGACCCAAAAGTTTCACTTATTCCCTGACCGGAACAATGATACATCTTTTTACAGAGTACTGTTGTGATAGCTTCCTATTCATTCTGGAACCAATAAGAATCGTTGTTATCTGAAGGTGGAGCAGGGGTAATAACCGTCGTTGATTCCAGTCAGCCAGGAACTACGGTGTACCATTTTCACATGTTTTACTGATATTAATGGCACCAAAAAGCTACATTTCCACGGAGCTTTATTTATTTAGGTGAGCGATATCGATACCAGGCGTTATTATGTGTAAACGTTTCAAAACAATTTTAGCTTTGCTTTATTGCATTGTGGCCTGGTTCTAAACATTTGGTCACTTTCCTAGGCCATGTACAAAATAAAATAGTCCCGTCAGGAATATTGAAACTAGTCGTTTGTTGATATGTGATTGTATCTAGTATCGATACTAACATGGCACACACTAGGATTACTCCCCACTGTTGTAATAACTGGGGAGAAACGTCGATACTGGTATCAGTCTTGAATCATCATCATCACCATTATGAAAAAAAATATTACAACAGCAAAAACAATTATATTACTGAACAAAGAAAGAAAGCACAACAAAATAAAAAGTATCTCTAACATGGAATGATAAGTTGTTTTGTAGCAAGAATGAGTATATGTATAATGAGTATAATATATGTGTACTGATATTTCTGTTTTTCATTTCCAACCAGATAATGCCCAAGAAGTGTTCATCAAAAGTGCACGCAGCCGCCGTGCAGGAAAGGCCTGGTCAGGAACCAAAAATATCGAAAATTTCATCCCGCCATTTTGCAAAATCCATTATTAACTGTATGGTTGGGCGTGATTATTTGAGTGAAAAGTCTGTTTATGTTTGTGATTTATGTGTGGAGAGGTGTGAGAATGAAAGAAAGAATGAACAACGTGTGTCTGATGAAAATGTTGTATTTGACGAGTTTGTACGCAAGTTCAAAGAAGAAGCATTTTCAGAGTCTGAGATGACTGTGATTTTTTCTTTAGTTGCCCTAAAGCTTCGCGCTATCCTCTCCGACAGTTTGTCGGATTGGTTTCTAAAATATAAGGATCTTGATTTTCTTACCAACTTTTCTAGTAGGGAGAAATTATTTTCTTTTAATAGTCTTCTTTTGAATTTCTTTATCCAGTTGACTGGGTTTTCGGCGGAGAACACTAAAGACTGCACAAAATTGCTGTTGCTCATTGAACAGCTGTTCAGGTGCCTGAATAGTAATTTCGTTGGCCCTTTGCATTTTGTGAAAAATTTATTGACTTATTACTGCACAGGTTCAAAAGACTGTGCAGTAGTACAGTCGTCCTGTAGTCCAAGTGGCTCTTACACCACTTTAAGTGGTGTAATAGACTCTTGGACTACACAGCCCATAGATATTTCACCTTATGCAAAGAATGATGTTATAACTATGTTCGACAATAACCAGGTACTTGTGCGCAACTGGCGTGTGAATTGGAATTACAAGTCAACCGCCAGTTGCGTCACAAATACCGCCCATGTTTTCATTTCAGATTCTGTCTTGCAGGGGAATGTTGAGCTGGCTCCCAGCAGATGGCTCTTTTCTTGCCAAGAGTTTGAAGTTTTGTTTAATATGTTTACTATTTTTAAAGATGAAAGCGAGCTTTGTTTTGTTCAGCTGAGGAATGCTGTCCTGGAGAACCGACTGAACATTGTACGAAATCAAATGAGTATTTCATCCAGTGACACTTCCTCAGCTGTTACTGATTTTATTGATAATTTTACTAGTGAAAGTTTGGCCGAGGACTTGGCAAGTCTCGGGACATCTGCTGACAGATATGACTTTGTTGAAAGTCACCATACAGAAAATTTTGTTGTTATTGCAGACGAGCCAGTCAACGTAAACCCCTGTTCGACAGAATCTGTAGTGAAAGTGTTAGAATCTGTGTTAAATAAATTTCCCGAGAAAGAATGGGTGTCTGTATGTTGTGACGGGGGGCCCTACAAGATGATAATGAATATTGTAAATAATTACTTTCGATGTCCATGTGGGATTGTTTTTTCTAAAGAAGATTTTTTGAAACATGTAGAACTTTCGCATCCAGGCATTTCTGAACAAACTTTAGATGATTATTTGGCTTTCAGAAATGTTCTGCTGATCCCTGGCCATGGACACTTGGAAATGAATGCGGTGAAGGGTGTTTTCAAGTTGATGTGGCCATGGATCATGTCAGACCTGACCAAACTTTTGGGTTATAATTCCCCAGCAGCCCAGTACGCCGCCCAAAACTGCACAGATCACCATAAGTCATGGCAGACGATGGAAATTTTCTTCTTTGGACTTATGGACGAAATTTTGTATGCATTTTGTAAGGAGCAAATGTTGAGAGAGAATGAAATGTCTGTGACAGAATTGTATCGCTTTATACAGAATGGTCCCCCCAATCTAAAAGCCATCAGCAGCATATTGTTTAACGATATTATTTCTTTGTTTTTCCTAAGAGCCAGCGTGCGTCGAAACAATCCCCACATTCGCAATTCGGCCCTATTCAAAATGTTATCCCTGTTTCTGAAAACTGGTCAATCAAATTATCAGGAAATTCTTGGCAACCATTTGACCATTCTGTGCAGAGCACCTCCCCCCCCCCGTTAGGCGTTTTATTTCCCAATATGAAGTCTTATCCCTCTCTGGCCATAACAGCAAGGGCGAGGGATTAGATTTCATATTGGAAAATATTAATAAACTGATTAAGGCCTTCCTGCCGGCAGGCATGCCCAGTCTCAAAAACTGGAAAAGAGCAGTTCGGATTCTAGAACACATGCAAAAGGTGAGTAAAAATATTTATTTTTTAAATAATCTCTTGTGCTCTTTACAATAAAAACCCATCTTCCTTTTTGCCGCCCCAGACAATCCTTTCATACAAAAACCATAACAAACATCATGCACCCACCGCCCACATCCAACCTTCCCACACTCAACCTATGTAAAACAATCATCCTCACTGTCACTTATAATACAGTCATCACAACATTTACCCCCCCTCTCTCTCTCAGTCACACGTACATCGATGACATCCACAGTCATACTCTCATCCACACGTTCATTTGCACCAGCACATTCAAACAAAGGGCCCTCAAATTCTAAGCGCGGTGGAGTTGGAGTCGTAGACTCTGAGGGCCCTGCGGCACCCGACGAGCTGGAGCTGGTGCTGGCTTCAACAGTCTTCGGGGGCGTGCGTAAAATCTGAAAGAAATACAAAAAAAAAAAAAGAAAACATTGACTGAAAAGGCAGAATATACTTTATATGTCAAAAGATTATAAAACAAATAATGACATAGATTGTCGTTGTGGTATAGTATTAGAGTGCAGGCACCAAATTAAAAAAATAATAAGATCTATATCTGTATATATATACTGTATAAAAATAATATAGCAACCGCTACATGCCTGACAAAAACAATAATCACAAAGAGTTTATTTGGACTGCGAGTATAGCAGGAAAAAAAAATACCTTGTCAATGCTGCTGGTCATGTTATCGGAGGCATAATGCTCCGTATGGCCGCTCTCCGATTTGACCAGCAGCAACACATCGCCACCTGTCATAGTATTGAGCTCCTTGGCCTGCAAATACAAACATTTAGATGTGTTATTGTAATTGTTTGGTTTTTTTTTCTTTCTCTATTCCAGATCAAGCAGCAGATGGCCAATAACAACATAAAAACATCAGATGCAACGACTCCGCTCGTGCCTCATTGTGACAGCAACAAGGAAATAATCTCCTGGCGCAAATACTTGAGAGACAAAAATTATCTACATTCAAAATCACCCACCACCCTACAAGGAAAACCCCTCAGCCAGGAATTATCCACCGTCATCACCTCAACAGAATCAAAATTAACCCAGTTTGTTCAGTACTTTTTAGGCCGACGGACCCACCGAAGACCAAAAATCCCAAAGATTGAAACGACACAAGACTGAAACCTTTTCACAACTACATGTTTTGCATGTGTTCTCTCCATCCATTCAAGGCTCCGAACTGCTCTTCACCCTGCCCCCTCGCCCACCCCCGTTTGCATGCGCGCTAGTGTGTATGAGAGAGAGAGAGAGAGAGAGAGAGAGAGAGAGAGAGAGAGAGAGAGAAGTCTGTTAGACGTGAGGCAAATAATTATGTGTTACAGCTGAGGAAGTGTGACTGGATGAAATACTTATATGATTTCTTACTATGTTCAGTCGGTTCTCCGGGTACCATTCCTCAGCTGCATGCACATACAATAAATGATATTGCTTATATCACGTGATATTTATATTTTTCATGAATGTTTGTGAATCCGTACGACCTCATTTTACCACTCTTTTGTGTAGGAATATAATTATGTGTGGTTCCTGTTAGTGGCAAAATGTTAATAATATCATGCATATCCTGATCATGTGGTTTCTGAGAGCTCATCACTTGCTTAGAGACATGTGAAGTATCAATATAGATTTCTAAAGTACCAAGTTTCATATTGATAAATATCGCTGTGTCTGAATGACTCGGATCCTTTTCGAATATTGCAATATGCTTCTGATGGTGCACATCCCCGCCAATACGTCCATTTCCCATGATCTGGTGTAGCTTGGATTAAGATGACATGAACGTACTTTTATTCAAGACTAGTTGGACATTCCCATACAATACGCATTAGAAATGAGCTCGATAGTAAATTACATGTATTTACATGCTGCCCTATACAATTGTTTCCACTGTATGAGGATGAAAGAATGTATACAACTTACTTGTCTGTTTCTACGTTTGTTACATTCATGAAGAAAGTTGGAGTGAATACTGACACTGGAGTGGATGATCTGTGATTTTTCAATACTTTGCACTTGTCTGGATGGAACTGCCATCTCCTCGTGCTAACTTCAGATCTACTGGAATAGAACAGCTTTATTTTCGAATCCATTTTTTGTATTCATTATGTAGGTAATATGGCATTTTGCTGCTGCAAAATATGTGTCTGCAATATTGCATAATCTGTCTCTTACCTGATATATCTCACACATTGTTGTTAATTTTGTATGTAATTCCCATGTAAATCCACAGTTACGCTGTTGGTCTTATTTTGACTAGACCGTATCATAATAAAATATCCTGTTAACTTCACTATTCCTCTTCTTGCTTTCTAATCATAGTGTGATGTTCACTGAGCTTGTGTAAATGTATGTGTTACTGTTAATAATGAAAATTGTTGCATTAATAGAAGACTTCAGACAAAACAAACTCTGATAAATATGTTGGGCCAAATAATTCAATCTTATTAGTAACAACAGTGTGGGGCAATAATTAGTCCCCAACATAACAGTAACTTTGTGAACTGAATCAAATGTACACATATACTTTTTTGAAAAGGCCTTCCTTCCTCTTATGGTAAGCCAGCTGCCTTTTCTTTCTGTCTGCAATATATTCCGTACTGACTTTTCCTTGGTAAAATAAGATAACATTTAATTACATTACTAAAACCCTGTATTTATCAACCTTTAATAAATAACGAAGATGAGATCACAATCTAGGTGTTTATTTACAATCAAACTATTTCGGCTAAAGCCTTCTTCACTAGAAAGAAAAATGGCTAAATGATAACTTAATAATGGAAACCACATACTGTAAAAAAAAAATAAGGCTTAAGCAGGCACACTAGAAATCAGGTATACATTAAAAGTAAAGAAGAGATCGTCTACTAGCGGGGCATGAATAGAGTTATGGGAAGGTTATGAGGCAGACTAGATCAAGGAAAATGAAAGTTTTTTTTAAATCTGGGTGCAATAATTTGTAGTTTGGTGGAGGCTACTAAATGATTATCTTACCTTTGTGATGAACTCCTTTGAATGGGCCCCCTTTGGTCTTCTCGGGGGCCTTTCTTCCAGTTTTGCCACTTGCATGTGGTTTGGATTCCTTAACATAATGAGGAAAAACGATGTTAAAATATGAGATACTTGAATAAACTATTTATTCTATTATTGAGTACAATCGTATTCTTTTTTATTTATTGGTTTACCAGCTATTTTCTATTACATTCTTCAAACTTCACGTCCTTTGTATGGGCAATTAAAACATGTCCGTAAAGCCCTGTACAGTATATTATCAACACTGATACAGTCCACTAAGGTTAAAGTTGATGTCGTCGGGGAACTAGACAAAAAATATCAACATAATCCGCAATTAAACTCCACTGTCGCCCACCTCGAGCGACTTTTCAGGGGACATAAGCATGAAATATATTATGTATTATTGGTTATTTCCCTTGTTTTATGCCGCCAGGCCCCCCCCCCCNCCCCCCCAAACCCCCTTCCTCTTCCCGCCGACAAAAAGCCTGTCTTTTTTGACAAGCTACTTCCTTTATCTACTTTCTCTCTCTCTCTTCCCTCGACTCTCCTCTTAAATCTGATCCTCAATTTCTCATCTCTTTATACCGTTTTACCCCCTCCCTTCTTTCTTTATTCTGTGGCTCTTTGATGCTAAGGGAACCATGAGTCTTGGGGCCCCCTGTTCTGTGGGAGTTGTGTGGCTGCTAATTACGGCCCTTTTTACTATAAACAGAATATAAACAAAATGACCTAGTTTGGTAGGAGATATATCCCACCCACAAAAGGAAATCACATAAAACATGTTTTACTCTAACCCAAACGGGTTTCCATACATTCTAGTTTCTAGGGAATTCCCCTTAGCATCTTACTATGATTGAGACTCTGGAATTCATTGGTTCTAGACTATCCTGAAGTCCCTGAGGACTATGGGTAATGCTTGTCATTTCATGATGGCGGCCTTTGTAAACAAAGACAACATTCTCATTGTTGGTTTCAGCAAGGACGTCTTTTAACTGATGCATTCGAAAGGCCGGTATGGTACTGAGAATTTCCTGAATCCAATAATAGTTTTTTAATTAAAAATGGGATATTTAGACAGATTTATATTAATGTTCTCAAGTAATAATTAGCAACAGCCTGTGCTTCAACTTACCATGTTGCTTTTCCTCCTTCAAAGTGTGCAGAACTCACTCTAGTCTCGTCGAGTGTGCGCGACTTCCCGGTCGGGCAGTCGTACAACTGCTCGATCGAGCAATTACTTCCCAATTGAGCAATAACTGCCCGATTGGGAGGTTTTCCTGGACCTGGTTAACCATGATATTTAAAAGATTACGATTGTACTCAGTAACAGAATAATTAGTTTATTTCAAGTATGCCATAATTCAACTTATTTTTTCCTCAATATATGTTAAGGAATCTAAGCCACACTCTTCTAGCAAAGTGGGCCCATTCAAAGGAGAGCACCACAAAGGTATGATAATCATTTAGTAGCCTCCACCAAACTCCTAAATATTGCAGCCTGATTTAAAACAACGTTCATTTTCCTCGATCTAGTCTGCCTCATAACCTTCCCTTAACTATATTCATTCCCCACTATTAGCAAGATCTCTTCTCTACTTTTAATCTATACCTGATTTCTAGTGTGCCTGTTTATGCCTTTTTTTTCTTCCAGTCAGTGATTGCCCTAATTAAGTTATCATTTAACCATTTACTTTCTAGTGAAGAAGGCTTTGGCCGAAATAGTTCGATTGTAAATAAACACACACATTGTGATCTCATTTACGTTATTCATTAAAGATTTATCAGTATAGGGTTTTAGTAATGTTATTAAATGTTCTCTTATTTTACCAAGGAAAAATTACCACCTCATATATCACAGAGAAAAAAAAAGGCAGCTTGCCTACCACAAGAGGAAGGAAGGCCTTTTCAAAAAAGTATATGTAAATTTGATTCAGTTCACTAACTAAAGTAATTATTTACAATATTCATTATCATTTTGTAGGGCCCCCCGTCACAACATACAGACACCCACGCCTTATCTGGAAATTTATTTACAGTTGATTCTAAAACTCTCTCTACAGATTCTGTCGAACAGGGATTTACATAGACCGGCTCGTTTGCAATAACTACAAGATTATCTTTATGGTAACTTTCAACAAAGTCATATCTGTCAGCAGATGTCCCGAGACTTGCCAAGTCATCGGCCAAACTTTCCCTATTAGTATTAATGTTATCATTAAAATCTGTCACAGCTGAGTAAGTATTACTGGATGAAATACTCACTTGATTTCTTACAATGTTCAGTCGGTTCTCCAGGACAGCATTCCTCAGCTGAACAAAACAAAGTCACTTTCATCTTTAAAAATTGTAAACATATTAAATAAAACTTCAAACTCTTGGCAAGAAAAGAGCCATCTGCTGGGAGCCAGCTCAACATTCCCCTGCAAAACAGAATCTACAACGAAAACATGGGCGGTATTTGTAACGCAAGTGGCGGTTGACTTGTAATTCCAATTGATACGCCAGTTGCGCACAAGTACCTGATTGCTATCAAACATACTTACATCATTCTTTGCATCAGATGAAATATCTATGGGTTGTGTAGTTCAAGAGTCTATTACACCACTTAAAGTGGTGTAAGAATCACTTGGACTACAGGACGACTGTACTACTGCACAGTCATTTGAACCTGTGCAGTAATAAGTCAATAAATTTTTCACAAAATGCAAAAGGCCGACGAAATTACTATCAGGCACCCGAGCAGCTGTTCAATGAGCAAAAGCAGTTTTGTGCAGCCTTTAGTGTTCTCCGCCGACAACCCAGTCAACTGGATAAAGAAATTCAAAAGAAAGACTATTCAAAGAAAATGATTTCTCCCTACTAGAAAAGTTGGTAAGAAAAGCAAGATCCTTATATTTTAGTAACCACTCCGACAAATTGTCGGAGAGGACAGTGCGAAGTTTTACGGCAACTAAAGAAAAAATCACAGTCATATCAGACTCTGAAAATGCATCTTCTGTGAACTTCCTTACAAACTCCTCAAAAACATTTTCATCAGGCACACGTTTTTCATTCCTTCTTTCAATTTCACACTTCTCCACAAATAAATCACAAATATATATAGATTTCACTCAATTAATTACGTTCAATCATAAAGTTTACTATTGCTTTGGAATAATGCCGGGAGGAAATTTTTGAAAGTTTTGGTTCCTGTACAGGCCTTTCCTGCACGGCGGCTGCCTGCACTTTTGACGAACACTTGAGCATGATCTGGTTGGAAATGAAAAACAGAAATATCGGTACACATATACTCATTATACATATACTCATTCTTGGTACAAAACAACTTATCATTCCACGGTAGAGTTAAATTTAATTTTGTTCTGCTTTCTTTCTTTGTTCATTACTATTATTGCCTTTGTTGTTGTATTTATTGTTCATAATGGTGATGATGAGTCAAGACTGATACCATTATCTACGTTTCTCCCCATTTATTACAACAGTGGGGAGTAATCCTAGTGTATGCCATGTTAGTATCGATACTAGATACAATCACATAATAACAAACGACTAGTTTCAATATTCCTGACAGGACTGTTTTATTGGTACCTATATGGCTTAGGAAAATGACCAAATGTTTAGATCCAGACCACAATGCAATACAGCAAAGTTAAAATAGGTTTGAAACGTTAAAACCCAAGAACGCTTGGTATCGATACCGCCCACCAAAATAAACAAAGCACCGTGAAAATGTAGCTCTTTGGTGCCATTAATATCAGTAAAACATGTGAAAATGGTACACCGTAGTTGCTGGCTGACTGGAATCAGCGATGGTTATTTTCCCTGCTCCATCTTCATGTAGCAACGCTTCTGGTTACAGACCTGTAATGGGATTGGACCCTTTTTTCCTCTATAGGCTATATTAACATTTTGAGCTGCCCTCTGACCCAAAGATTTAGCTTTCACCCAGACCCAAACCAGATTGAAGCTCATTATCTGACCCAAATTTTAAGCCAACCCTAGCAAGCCCGTTGAATTTTTGAGCTTGGTTGCTATTTGTAAGCAGAGCCTACCTTTTTCACTGGTCAACGTCAAACCCCTCCTCTTCCGCCTGAGCACATCCTTGACCTGGCTGTTCCAGCCCAGGGCTAAATAGTGCCTGGCAAAATAAAGTAAAATGGACACAGTTTCCCATGATATCAAAATTTCCCCACTGGAGCCCTTATTACTGGAAGCAGGGCATGTCAAAAGAAGGAAAAAGGGGAGATGAAATATAGCCCCTAAGTTCTAGGACCCAAAAGTGAAAGAGGACCCAAAAGTGAAAGAGGACCCAAAAGTGAAAGAGGACCCAAAAGTGAAAGTACAGTTAAAGGCCTGTAGGACCCAAAAGTGAAAGTACAAATACAGGCCTGTAACCTTTATATTGGTTCCAGAATGAATAGGAAGCTATCACAACAACATGGCGACTCACTAGATCATACTTCTAAAGTTGTAACGTCGTTAGCTGTTGTTTTCGGGGTTAGTATGTCTTCATATTTATATTTTTCCAGGGATTATGCAAGATTAAGAAAAAGTACTTACGGTTTCAAGATTCCAAGCTTTCAGCGCAGAAGAAGCTGCAAATTTGGATTAACACAACTTGCTCTCCACAGGCTGGTGATTCCCAAGTCGAAGATGGTCGGGGAACGAAAGTGCGCGAGATAAGGTAAACAAACTTTATGATGCGATTGGTGACATACGGGTACTGTTTTAGCACATTGGTTGCTCGTTTAGTAATCAAGCTGAATCTGAAAACTGCTAGATCGAGCAGTCACTTTCTAATGGAGGCCTTTGACAGTATGACCAGCATATTCACAAGGTAATTTTTTTTTCTTTCTCAGTTTGGTCCAAGCCAAATTTGGATGAATATTGTGTCAAGTATGTATCAAGTCTAGGTTGCTCATTTTTGGAAAGTGTTTTTTTCTGTTGGTCTAACACTAATATGCAACAGCAGAATGTTACTTCCAAAAAACAAAAAAAAACGGCACCAGTGTATTTCATTTACTCTGGCGCCACATGACGCTGTTGATCGGCAATGAATAATTCATTTACAAATTGCCGAAGTCAAAAGGGTGACGAAGAATGAAATTAATGCTTTACCTTTTCGTCAACGGTGAACCTGAAAACCATAAAAGAAATATTTTGGGTACAAAAGAAAAGCATACTTATGCCTACTTTCAGCTCAATTCGAGCAGCGATAAGACAACTATTATACCACACACAAAATCGAGGCTATTTTTAAAATAGATTTTTAAAAAATATAAGGCATATCCACATGGCAACTTCTGCATACTGCATTCTTAACTTTTTTTTTTTAACACGTGTCTTTCAGATTTTACTATCTCCACCGGTCACCATGCAAGCCAGCATGTTGTCATATGGCGCAGGACCCTCAACTTCGAAGACTCTCCCAACTCTAGAACTGGAGGACCTTTTGTTTGAATGTGGGAGTGGTACGAATAAGCGTGTGCCTGAGACTAAATGAGGATTCAAGTAATGTAATTGTAAGAGTGAATGAGGGAGAGCGAGGGGGGCAGATGTTGTGATGAACATGTTTAGAGTCATAGCGAGGACAGATGTTTTACATGGGTTGAATGTAGGAAGGTTGGTGGCGGGAGATGGATGCAAGATGTGTTTAATAGTTTTAGTATAAAAGGATTATCTGCGATAGCCAAAAGAAAGATGGAGTTTTATTGTTTGGAACACAAGTCAGAATTAAAAAGTAAAAATACAATTAATTTCACTCACTTATCGCATGTGCTCAAGGCTCCGAACTGTTCTTTCCCAGTTTTTGAGACTGGGAATGCCTGGCAGCAGGAAGGCTTTAGTCAGTTTATTGATATTTTTCAATGTGAATCCTTCGCCCTTGCTGTTATGGCGTGAGAGGTATATGACTTCATACAACATGAGTAAATGATAATTCTTAGACTTGCTTAAAAAAATTCATAGGAAAAGGAAAACAAAGAGGCCCCAAAAGGGAATGTAGGCGGTTCAGTTCAGAACAGTAAGGTAATAGGGGAGAGGATAATATGTTTCTTACGTATAATTGTATTATGCATTCTGACAGGGGTGAAAATCTGTAACTTGTGTACGGGACGTTCAAGATGTTATACACGTTATGCATATTACTGGAAAAAGGTAACAAAAAAGGAGGAGGGGGAGGGGCAAATTGAAGACACACGGGCTGTCTATCCACAGCCCACCTCCTTTTTCCGTTTACTGCACAATATAGAGGCCTTTCATCCGTCTTGACGTTGCCATTAATCGCTATGTGCAACAGGTTTTTTTTGCAGTTCCGTCCCTTTTGCCGTCATTTACCCGAACCATGTCTATCAAGATGCAAATTGCGTCAAGTGGTAGCAGGGTCGTAATTACCAGCTCCTCCCCATCCCTTATACACACAGAAGCTTGCTTGCACGTACACGCGTCTACACACATGTACACATATCACAGCAATACATACGTGCACATACAGACATATGACGTATACATCATGTATATTTATGTTCTACACTGCTGAATAGTTAATCCATTTTGCAAAATTGTTATTCGTTATTTGCAGGATTGTTAACCACTCTACATACAAAAACAACAGGGTACTTAGTTCTAACCTACTTCACAAGAATGTAACGATGTGGGTGGAACTATGTAAAGAGCGTTGACATGAATTAATTAAATGTTCTTTACCGTACCTAGTAAGTGAAAGGGTCTAATCCAAAACCTCGCAGGGCCAGTTATTGCTTTACCCCACTATCGACTAAATGAAACATTAATTTACACTACAACAGAGGTTCCCCGGTGGTGTGATTTTTACAAGATACACATACTGAGCTTTTCATGCGTCTGTTCAGCAAAATTTATGCCAAAGTTTGGAAATGGGCACAAATCTGGAGATATTTATGACGGGCAATAGGTAATCCAAGTTGAACTGCATGGCTTACACAATGTTTAAAAAAAAGATATCATAGAACTCATTCCGCGAAATCCTATTGTCCATGCCTCTGGAATATAGTAACCAGGCTAGTGAACATGACGATGTTTTTTGAAGTGATGTGAATTTGAAGGGTGGATTTAGCTTAGATCCGAGACTGATATACCAGGTTCGTAAGGTACGCCGCCCTTCATGAACTGATTTTGAAGGATACAGATCGCAAAAGTTTGGGAATCTGGACTATAAAATATAAAAGTAGTTACCAGTTAAGCTTAACAAATCATGCCGTCATTGGGTCTCATTTTTTTTCCACCTAGAGGTGAAAATAATGTCACTGTCTCGACGCTTTAAAGCATTGCCTAACCTTGTTGTTTTTGTTGTGAGAAGAATTAATTTCTGTGTCCTAAGTAAAGGGTTCAGATAACCCAATGTTGAACATGAAAATTTAGAGCTTTTGTTCATCACACTCATTTAAAATACAGAACTCAGTATACACAGTGTTGATCAGCCTTGGTTTACATTAAAATGGAGAGACTGAAACTTGTTTCTGGCCAATATCTGTTTATGATTATATTTTTCTGTGTTGACGTACGATGTCATATTAAACAAACAAAAGGCCTGTTAACATCAGGGGAGCTAATGCTCTATAAGATATCTACGCTCGGTTAATAATCGAGGTTTGCGGGGTTGGTTTTTGTTTTTTTTTGCACACGGCACTGCGTTGAACTTTTGTTGAACTGCAAGTCGTGCAAATGTTGAAGGCAGTATTGCAGGATATGTCCGCCTAGATCTTGGTGTAGCATGAGAGGCAAGTTCAGGACTAGGGTAAGAAAGAAGAAGCAACCTGTTGACAGTCCATAGATATTATTGTTTAAGAACTCTGTGTGATTTCTCTTTTCATATCCGGCCCTTAATCCATAATCAAGCTCAAGGCTGGGATGTTATGGAATATTGTCAGTGAGGGAAATTAACAGATGTGCGCGGTGCTAGTGCCAAGCAGCCTAAGTATCCTTTAACTTAAGATCTAGATTAATGCCTGATATCAGGGCAATAGCATAGGACTTTCCTAAGGCTCTTTGCTGATGGTTAGGGACAGGGGTCCAAGTTTGGAAGTTCTGGACATTTCATAAACAAAGTCGAGCAGCTGACACTCGGATTAATGCACGGTGATTGGTGGAGAGATCGCGTAGGAGGTGCCGTGTGTAAATGCAGTCCTCTACTGGAGCTCATTAATGATTGTTTTTGGATGATTAGAATCGGGTTGTCTTATGCCTATAGATGTAGATGTAGCTAAGTTAAATATTTTATATGTAAACAAATATTCAACATTTTGTCCACCAAGCTTTAGCCGTTTTTGTGTGTCTCAATAGGCACTTTTATAGCTCTTTTTTTTTACGACTTTAACATTCGATTGGTTTTCAGTGCTCTCAGATCGCTGTAATGGGTTCACTCTGTGCAGAGCCGTTTAACATTTCCGTAAGTCTTTGAAGTGACGGTGATACTGTTGTTGATTACAAATTTGGATCGTGAACTTTGCATAGGAAACCTCCAAATTAACACTCCCGGAACAGTGTACACACACGACATCTAATAAATCAAAATCGTGCATAACAGGATGCATGAAGACAACAAGACAGGCTTATTTTAACTTTGTCCTCGTGACTCACATGTTGTCAAATCTTTCCCGTCAATTATCTCATGTTAAATGTTAATAAAACGTTGATATTTGCATGATACGACCGTCGACTGTCAGACTGGGTTCATGGGCTGGGAGTCAAGGAGCGGCGG
>JAWQUT010000044.1:300722-317125 GCA_033807755.1 Ellobium chinense
TTTTTCCTCCTCCTACTAAATAGGAGAAAAAATCAACGACACCTTGAACTTATTAGGCACCAATAGACTAAAACATGCGGGTGTTGTACAGTAAAACTAAACTAGAACACTCCAAAGCACACACGACTTTAGCCAATTATTTACGAACACAGATTAACTCTCTTCTCGAATTTCACGGCTCGGAATGAAATGACAATTTGCCCCTATTGTGAATCTCATTTTAAGCAAGAAGTTTTGACTTGTGAGACTGAGATCTTAAGAAGATGCACAACTTAACGGAAAGGAAAAGAAGCCGAGAAGCTGAGCTGCAAAAGGATATTTCTTCTTTCAAGATGAAATTCATGGTTTGCAGCTACAGTTAGATTATCATCTTTGCTTTTGCATTTCACGCTGAAAGATGCATTTTGCTGACAGCGCCCTCTATAAAGTTCGCTTTCCGTTATGCCATTTAATTACCTTTGCACGTAACGGCCTTGTACAGGCGTAATTAAATTTTCGAATCACAGATAATGTACTAGCACGGACCCCGCCCTGACACTTCTATATTATGCAAAAACATAAAAAAAGTACAATTGTGGGGAATGGGCAGACAAAGCTTTATGGCTAAACCTTTGCGGCCCGCCGTAACTACGGTAAACATCACGCGGAAATGTGCATACGGCCCTAGTCTGTGTCGACGTAAGACGGTGTTTGGAGAAAAATGAAATCACATGCTTGAGCTCATTCATGAGTTTTGATAAACTCTTGACGACGGGCTTCAAATCCCAAACAACCTCAGACTGATATTTACATATAATCTCATTCGTGGATTTGACCTCAGCATTTCTCGACAACTAATGCTTCTCATAGAAAGAGCTTTTGTTGATTGTTAGGACGTGGTTGAGTAAATTGTCACACTTTGTGGGCTTGCTCTTGTTTGATATTTTGTTGAATGTCTCTCTTTTTGCCCGGCGAACTTATACCTCTTAACCGCTGACTTATCGAGGCACCAGTTGAAGTTTTACCAAAGCCTATATCATTTTTTTCATGATATGTCAAACTTGTCTTTTGTCTGGTAATGGTGACCGATGTGAGTTACAGTGGTGTAAATTTGAAACGTCAGTACTTATTCAGTCATCATTGGATCAAATTTAAATGACACACTTGTTAACAACATTGCACTGTTTATTTCTATATTCTCTGGTCATCCATAGAACGAAAATCGGTCACATTACACTCTCAATTTTCGACGAAGTTTCAGTCAGTTATGATAGCTAAAGCTCGCAAATACATAACATTTTACCTACACCAGCGCCTCCTCCTTCATTTCCATCAAAAGGCCTAAAACAAATTACGGCTATCCTCAACCAACGACGTATTTGATTTACGGTCCCACGCCCCGAAAAAACAAAATCTCGTACCTTTGACGCTGATATGACGTCTTACCACTGACGACAGTGCTCAAAATTATTTGGTCCAGAGATTATAGAGAAGGAGATGTCGACGCTGGTCAATTTATTACGCATTCGGCCGAGTGCAAACATCCGGGTCAGAGGGCATGTAAAAGAAGATGGAGAACTTATTTGGCTTGGACGGAGGGTTTGAGTCACTTCAGTACACCTCCGAAAAATTTAGTCCAAACTATTGAGGTTTCATTAAAGCAGGTAGATTCTACCTACAAACATGTTGTAAGTCACGACCATACTATGCAGTCTTTTATCTTCCATCAATCCAGGCGTACCAAAAAAAAAAAAACCTATAAGGTAGATTTCTACAAATGGTGGATGAAGTTTGTTTTCACGACCCCAAATGGTTTGACGATTCAGGCGCATGTGGGGTTGGGAAGGGGGGGGGATAGAGAGGAGGAAGGGGTTGAATATCCTTTCGACCCCCTGAGTGATATCGGCGACTTTGGTAATCGTGAGTGCAGAAGTCCCACTTGAGTTTGACATTACTGACACACATCAGAGGTTTTCTTTCTTTCTTAATTTAAAGATCTTATATCCACGGCAATATAAGGGGTATATCGTCTTTGAAATTAAAACGCCAGAAATATTCCAGGTGAATTCCATCAAGATTTACTGACCTTATCTGTGAATATCTTCATTGATTCTCTCTGGAATTTAATTAACATTATAATTCCCAAGAGTCTGAATAAATTATCGTCCTCTGCAGCCAGGTACAAGAACTCTCCTAGATCCTAATGACCAAGCTTTTCAAAAGCGTATAGACTAGTCTAGATCACGGTGAAAATCGGTTCTGCCCATGCCGAATGTGACAAATATTTCCCGAAATATTTTAAAGTTCTGTCGAAAAATATATCCTAGTCTATAAGTTAATTAGTCTGTATGTATTTTCAAATTCACTGTTTTAAATAAAAGTGACCGTATTTAAAAAAGAGCCTCAATTATGTATACGTCATCTAGCCTCATTACAGATGCTCCATTGAATGTCAAGCTTGCTATGCACTTTCTTTTCTTTTTTTCTGAACATGTTCCTTTTTGTTTGTTTGGTGTGGTTTTTTTTTCTAACCTCCAGTGTTGGGGAAGTTTCTTTTATTTAGTTTGAAACATTAATTTGGCTTCCAAGTTTCTTGTTGACGCCGACCTTTCCATTCATGTGCAGAACGTCGGTGCCAAAGAGTACGTGTTTTGCTCCCGTGCGTTCCTGCGAGAAGTGGACGAAGCTTAGAAGTTAGTTAGAGAATTGGAATTTTTTGCTGAGTTACATGGGAATTAAAAGCTCGACAACGGTGACTTCGGTTTCAAATTTGTTAGTGAAACTTTCTTTCAATTGCCTTATGTCGGAGGAGGATGTAGCAAGAATCAGCGATGGTATGTATGGTAAAAAGTGAGGAAAAAACAGAAGTATAATAAATCCCAGTCGCAACGCTCATTTTAGCTCTTCCGCGCCAGTTCCAGCCATCTTTGCTTGCTTAGAGACGCACATTTTCGTTCTCCGAATTTCTGTGGGGCCACTCACACTTTAAAAGGACCCCCCCCCCCCCCCNCCCTTTCCGTTTCTTATACTGTTATACTCGCGGGAACCAAACACACGTAACCCTCATGTTGATGCAGTCCCCAGTCCATTGACGCCAAGCTGGCATTTTCATGCCAAATTCCTAAAATACGGCCTTTTTCAAAAGACAACTGCATGTGGTTTGGCGGTTTGTTTGACACACTATCCACGCAAAACTGTGTGGGCTTCTGATAGTCACTGAAACATCTATTCACTGGAAGTGCAGTGTCATTATCGCTTAGAGTTAGCGGCTGTGTGTCAGTGAGTCGAAGTTACGTGTGTTGAACATTGTACCTGCCTGTCTTTTTTTGGCAGATAACGACCGTTAGGAACAATCAATCGGTGTGGTGCATTCGCTCGCTTGTAATTTGGGATGTACTGATAAAGTGTTGTGAGAATTAAGCATGATTCCGATCCCAATAGCGTTGGTCAGGCAGTGTTAGGTTACAAACGCACGAATGTTCAACCTATAATATTCACTAATGTCATAATGCTATACGTGGTAGTCTAAGTCACACACACAACTGGATTTTAATAGGACAAACGACTAAACTTCATTATTGAACCTCGTTTGAACATATTCACATGAAGACCAGATAAGACCTCATACTATTCGAGGGAACATACGTTAGTTCATTCTTGCCTCGTCTCTATGCAGTCCTAATCTCGCTAAATAGTGCTGTTGTGAATTAATCTGTAATCTGCAAGCCATAAATTCTCCTGGCAGGAAGAGGAAAAATCTGAGCAATATAGCACTTCCCCTCACGATAACCAGCGGCAGCAAAAAATGTAACCCAGTGCAAGTTGCACAGTACCACAGGGCTGTAATCTGCTCACGGCATTGTCTTGCACTCTTGCTGAATTCGAAACTCATGCAATTTCTTGAGTCAGTCTATCAGGACACTTCTACTTAGAGCTTTGTTTCGTGTTAGCGGTTGGTTTAAGGAAGAAAAAGTAAAATCGTTTAATTATCGATGTCTAGGAACTCTTCCATGTGTACTCTGTATTTTCTAATCCTGGCCTTAAGTCTAAAGCAAGCTCTAAGCGGGATTTCCTGTGAAAATGTCAGATGTATACGTGCCAATGTCAGGCAACCTAAGTATGCTTTACGTTAAGATTTAGATTTCAGCATGATGTAAAATATCATCTTCCAAAGGCATGTGGTGATGATTCGGGGCCGAGGTCTAACCCCGGAAATCCGGCAAATTTTGTAAACAGAGTAGAGAAGCTGACACATTTCCAAATTTACGAGATTGCAGCGCACCAGTCCCTACTGCGACTTTGCGAGGTTTTCAAATTCATGAGAACAACACAAAGAAAAATAAGGAGCTAGTGACTAGAGCATTACAAGTATATGCGTGGTTTTCGAGTACATGTGTACAACCTAACATAAAGAAAAACAAGGAGCCAGTGACTAGAACATTACAAGTATATGCGTGGTTTTCAAGCTCACGAGTCTCGCGATTGTGAGCCCCTACAGTATTTTCACTGTCTCCATTCATGTCTGTGTCTCTGCAACTCAAGACCTACTAAATCACGTACATTTCGCACATTTTCTCACGGGCAAACCTGCTGACATTAATGTTTATTGGACAGCTGAGGACACTGTTTTATTGCTAAGCGCCATGTATTGCCAACGGGGGCATGTCATAACTGTAAAGGTGGAACAGAGACCTTAATTTGTTGGTGGCATGTTCCAAGTGACCTTAAATGTATGTAAACACCTAAGGAGACTTTTTTTTTTTTTTGGCGAAAGTTGTGCGTTATGTCGGAAATAAAGAAGTTATATCGTTACTGTTTAAGACGAGTTAGAGATGATGGGTATATCGAAATATGTCAGATCTTCACATGACGGCGAATCGGTGAGTAGCGTTTTGTTGCCATTTGCGTATCTAAGTAAAAATAAAAGTTTCAAGGGCAGTTTCATCGGTCTGTCGTGTGTGCAAGAACGGCCTAAGAACATGCATTCTACTATCTTGTTGGTGAGCACCAGTATGCTCATTACACTGGCAATTAAAAAAAAACTAGTTTTGAATACGAGTGCACATTTCAATATTGTGTGAGATCGGGACATTATGGATGTCTAGGAACTCTTTCATATGTACTCTGTTTTTTTTTTCTAATCCTGGCCTTAAATCTAAATCAAACTCTAAGCTGGGTCTCCTGTGAAGGTCAAAATCCTTGTAAACTGCGACTCAGTGCCTGGCAACCAGTTGTTTTCTGGAAGAATGATACAGTTATAAGCATAGTGAATTGATACGAATTGTAACGCTGAATGAATGTTAGTAGATACATCTATATTTCCTGATGAACATATTATTATAACAACCGTGGTATGCAACCAATATTAAATGTATATTAAGGCTTATTATTTTACAGTCTCTTTCTTAGTTCAAATAGAAGCGTTCCCTCCCAGTATAGATTTGTATATTGTCTATTAATTTCAATCAACACCGAGTTTTGGTTTAATACAATCTAATTTAATCTTTCTCAATAACTGTCTTCTCCGTTATTATAATTCATATAGCAATATTAAAATAAATAACCATTAGTATAGCGAGAACACAAACAAATAATACATGTGGGGGTAGACTATAAACAAGATTTTGGCTTTTTGTTAATATCTCAGTGCTTCCAGATTGAAATTTGACGCATTAGTCTTCTATATCGTCAGCGTCATTCCACAATCGCCTAAATCGATTTTTAAGGGTGTTTAGCTGAAGCGCTCAGCCCAGTTGGTAGACTGAAGAGATCCTGTCAGTGAAATTTCGTTTTGATTCGTTCACTGATTCCTAGTTTTTAACGAAAAAAATCACAACTGCCCAAGTCTACTTCCTATAAAAATAAAACGGTTTTTTTTTATTTGCTCAAAACTGCCAAATTTGACTTGGGCGATTGTGGAATGACGCTGACGATATGCTGTTGTCCGCAACTTGTCTTGGAGGGGGTCATTTTCTAATTGTTCAGTTTTAGCCAACTGCTTTCATTAGTTCAGTTAGCTTTTATTATTAGGTGTTTACTTATAGCAACAGGTAGTCTATTTTACTCGCTATGCCCTCTACATGCAAATTAATTTACATAAATGAGAATTATTACCTATGGATCGGAAGCCGTCAACAATCATGGAATAGGTTACATCTATCAAGACAGTGTGAATTGGGTGTCCGAGTTCAGGGATATATGTGTTGGGAAGTTTGCTAGAATTCACATGTTTAAATGACAGGTTTACTCGCGGATGTTGCAGGAAATTTTGGACGGTGACTTTCTTAAATAATGCAAATTGCAATGAGTTATTGGTCTTCATTTGTAATGTAATGATTAACACACTCGACTTGCAAGCTGACGGGTCCTGGTTCGATTCCCGTTTTATTTTTTTTTCATTTAAGTTTTGAAGTCCTTTTAGCATTGTTATATTTTTATCAGGGACTTGAACCTCTGTTGGGCCTCCGACAGGATGGCGCGTTTAAAACACCACGAGAAGTACCCAGAGAAAAACCCTATCCCTGTAGGGTTAGAATCACGGACCTTTCCCGCCAAGAGAAACGTGTTCTACCTTTCAGCTACCTTTTCGGCTCGATTTCAGGTAGTGTGATGATAAAATTATTGGTTTACAGTTGGATATCGATCTTAGAATTACACAATGTTATCTCAAAGAGTTTCAAGAAACTCGTAATAGCATAGGCTATTGATTGCAGATATTTAGGAGCACACTTTCCCCTTTTCCAGTTTGGCGTTTATCCTGGACGTGACTTACTCACCTTAATTATCTTTTTTAAAACTCTCAGATCATGCATATATAGTTTAACAAGGGCGAACATTACCTCAGTGATGTAAACCGTGACTCTCGTCTTTGTTAATATTCTAGTGGCTGTCCCCATCCCATTAAAAACATCTACGTAAGAAATCAGAACTGCATTAAAAACTGCAGGGCAGTAAAAAAAAAATAGTGCAACGAGAAAAATAGCATTAGTATCAACGCATAAGAAAACTGACACAGAGGCCACGCAAAAACTAAACTTTCAAAAAGTTTCAAACAAGATGCCAACATGAAAAACGTGACAGCAACCAGGAAAAAAGTTGGCCGCGTAAACAAAAACTAATTAGCTAATGATAGACTTCTACCTGCATTGAATATCATTAAGTAACTTTCATTCAGTCTTGTACGCTGCATGCAATTTAAAAAAAAAATATACCTACTCAGTACCACCTCCCTAAAACATTAACATATGTTTCCCAGTTTCAAAACTGGCAATTTCATTAACCTATTTAAGACCTTCTTGTCTCGCGACCACCTAAGCAGCGACCCCTCTCCACTGTTGCCACTTTAGTTATGTGCTTTTCCCCTACACCGAGAGCGATTTTTTCCCTACACTTCCTTACGCATGATATAATCTCATTGTTAAAAAGAAGAAAACCAGGCATTTTACCCACTTTACATTTCACGGTTTTCCCCAACAATTTACGACGAGCATTATTTTCCTCTTAGGAGGGGAATATGGCTTGTAAAGCAATTTTACCCTACCGAAAGGAAAAATCCCAACGAGTGGCAGCACCGCTCCTCTCAGCTGCTGCCCGGGCGCTTCTTCTAAAATTAGGCTTGTCAAAATGCGCAGGAAGAAAACGTCAACTTAATGGAGACAAGGGACTTTAGGAGGAGTGACGTCGTTATGACGGCTATAAGCGTAACGGGCGAGTCAGTTTCTAATCGCATTCAGCCGATGTCTGGTTTATTGCTAGGATAGGACCTCACTTAAGAGGCTATTAGGACACCTTACAAAAGCCGTAATACTATTTGGGATCTTGTAACATTCGGCTGAACATCTTGTAAGAGAAGGCGTGTTGCTGCAAATGATAGAATATCAAAAATCGAAAAGCATCTTCATTCTAAAGAGTCTGCAGCATCTGTGAAAAATTTTATTGGAAGAAGTTATGTAAAACTTGTCGAATAGATTTGAAAGTCGAAAGTGGACCTGGACCAGACACCAGCACTGAGCAAGTTTTGGCAGTAAAATAAGTAACTGTTGTACGCCGTGAAAACATTATTATACAGAACTCGCAGCTATAGTGTATAGATAATATTGTGAAATAAAAGATTTCTAAGCCATATCAACCAGTGCATAAACCAAAACTCGCTAATTGAAACCATCACAAATTTCTCAAAAAGAATTTTTTGTTCAAAATCTGGTGCTCTTCATCACTGTTGGAGCAAAGCGACCGGAAGTGTCCTAATTGGAAGTACTGTGCTCATTCGTTGTGTTTCAGTAAATAAATTATGATGGTAAGTAAAAGGTACTTTGTTGACATCTTGCAGAGTCATCATCATAATCATCACCTTCATCATTATCACCCATCATAATCGCCACGATAATCGCTATCGTCAGCACCATCCATCAACACAGTCTCCTTCCAAAGGTAATTCCTTCTTTTCCATCTTTTATTATTGCCTGTCTGTTCCTTATCCTCTTTTATCGTATTGCATCTCTTGAAATACTTTTTCACTGTCATCATCATCATCATCGTTGTCGTCGTCATCATCATCATCATCATCATCATCATCATCATCATCATCATGATCATCATCATCGTAGTCGTCGTCGTCGTCTACATTTTATGCACAATGTAGCGATATTTTGACTAACATATATGATTTATTCTCTTTCGCAGATGATCTTCACTTCTAATATGGTCTTCAGAGCTTTACTGGTAGTTCTCCTAATAGATCTACATGTACCAGGTGAGTCATCAGTGGTGTTGTTTTTGTTTTCACGTCGAGATTCCTGCATTTCATTATCGGCAAAAAATATTCAAATTTCCTACAAAATGTGACATGTGCATGTATATGTATTATTATTTATTGCTTGTCTGTTTCACATTATGACATTCATTCCATATACAGCCCGATGGACAAGTCATGATGAAATAGACTAGTTAAGATTATGGAGGATAATATCATCATCATCAACAATGCCTTTCACTCCCAGCAGGGTATATGCCACCTACAAGCGAATTCCATCATTCCCTGTCTTGGGCCATCTTTCCAAGCTCGTTCCAAGTGAGCTTCATCTCTCGCATGACCCTTTCCGTGCATCGTTTCCATGTCTCCCGTGGCCTACCCCTGCCTCGTGTTCCTTGTGGGTTCCATTGCAGTGATTGCCTGGTGATGTTTCCACTAGGTTCTCTGAGGGTGTGACCAATCCAGCGCCATTTACGGAGTTCAATTTCTACCTCTATTATGGAGCATAATAACATTCCAATAATCTTTTTCCATTCTGTTTTCCTTGGTCCATATCTTGAGTTTCGGTTGAATTTATTTTCTTGCGGCTTTGGCTTTTCAGCTAAGGTGGCCTTGGTAGTAATGATGAAAGCTATAGTGCAGCTGCTGCTTCTTTTGTGACTCTTGTATTGTTGTTGTGGCTATTGCTAATAATTTGCAAACATTGTTGATGTTTGATCGCCGACATAATCAACGCTGTCTCAAGAATGGAACTTGTAATTTGCAAACAGAGAGCTCTTCACCCAATAATATCACATGACAACATATGTCACATCCTTTGATGATTGCAACGTTGTTTGCGACATTATGTGGTAGAAATGGTCATTGGGGTCTTAAGGGAAAAAAATCAGTTTAGCGGGACAATCCGATTTAATCCTGAAAATAACTACAATGGCGTTGAAACTCATTGGCAAATAACTTTCCGGGAAAACTGTTGTTAAAGTTGTCTTAACTCAACTAATCGTTACTAAACACTTTGTTTTTGTGATGTCATTAAAGTTACGTGTATATCTTCAAAAGATCAGGATATCACGACATTTTAAAGGCACAGGGTTTCCTCCACCATGCCAACAGAATGTTATTTGCTTCGAAACCAAAGTGCAAATCAGTGCTAAAAAATAAGACAGACATCTTTTCACGTGTTTATCTCATAAGGAAATGGTAGGAAGGGCTCGATAAGTCGAAACTGATTTTGAAACATTCCTGTTATCTTACTACTAAGATGGTTACTAACACAGAGGTCGCAAGTTCGATTCACACCACATTATCATATTTTCACATTTTCCCTCTTCTCTTCTCGTTCGTTTTTCAAGTACTTTCCCCNTGCCTGCCTGCCTGCCTGCCTGCCTGCCTGCCTGCCTGCCTGCCTGCCTGCCTTTTTCTCTCGCTCCCTCTCTCTCTCTCTCTCTCTCCTCACTCTTTTCTTTTTTACTCCATTTCCCTCTACCCTTCTTACCTCTCTCTTCTCTTCATTCTCTTCACCTAATGGTTGGGAAAAAAACCCAAGATATACAATAAGGGCTTCATCCCCGTAGCCTCGGTTCTTCACTCTTTTCCGCTGTCAGGACATGATATAGTTGTCCCTGGGTTTCAAGGAACCGGTTGGTCTGGTCCAGTCTCTGAATCGCATCAGACGGTTTTGTAACATTTCAGACCGTTTATAGCTCCCAAGACAAAACGAAGGCAAGAGGTTACGTGCTATATTCAACACTTGTTTACAAGACTTTTAGCCTCATTAGCATAATTATATGGCAAATGCAAGCACGAAAAGATTAGTCAAAGTCGGTCTTCCAGTCCAAAGTGTGCACCTTGCCTCAAGTCAACGCTGAAGGTTTTGGTGCATACATCGTCTCCCGGACGAAGAAATCCGACAGGAGCCAAAGAAATGCAAGCGGTTAACTCAAATAATGCTTCCTGTTTTTCGCTTTGAACAGAGGAGATTACAACTCACAGTCATTTCAAATGATACAAACGTTATCATTCTAAAACCAGACATCAAAATATAGACACAAACGCAACTATGTCAATGCCTGCAAGCAGAGCAAACACCCCAGCATGTGATGCAAGACTTCTTTCCTGTCAGAATTATCAGACGAAGCCGTGAAGGAATTGCATAAATCTCCAGCTGACCATCCAGTCCATGGCCCACAGCGATCTGCTAGCAGAAACCAGGACACGTGGAAGAAGACATGGTTTTCTCAAATGACAACCAGAAGATCTTCGCCATATAAACAACAAAAAAGATAGGCTGGCTTGGTTTATCTGCACAGAAATCTTACAACAAATATCAGTCTTCAGTATGTTAACGTGCTATTTCATGAACACCACAATTCTTAAATTTCGTTGAAGTAGACCAAATTACTTTTTAAAACATGTTTGAGATACGTAGGAAATTTTTAGCAAATCAATCGCTAGCTTCGATTGCTAGCAAAATCTGGATCATATAATCTCTCAAAGTATCGCTCAGCTTTAATTCTAAATTATATTTCCTAACCCATATTTTAACCTTTTGGCCTAGTTTTTTTCACGATGTAATGAATCAGCTTAGAAGGAACACATGCCCCAGGTCGAAGGGATTTAGACACAAAATAGATATTTATACAGAATTACTTGATATCAAGCCATCTTTGACTCCAACACAGCGTATAAATTAGATGTCATTTTCAAGAATGTAATTCTTCGCCTTAGCAAGCTGTAGCTTGAACTTGAATAACAATAACCTGAGGTATTTTCCATGTAATGTCTCAACTCTTATAGATCTGAGACCCAGAGGAATCGTCTCTCCAGATGCCCACCCTCACCCACTCTCTCGAAGTCCCCTCGGGACAACGACTGGCTCGAGCGTGTGTCAAAAGGAGACAAATTGCTCCTCAAATTTGCATCACTTCTTGGTTGCATAATGCTACGTGCAAGGAAGTTTTATGACAGTCCCCTGTCACAATGTTTTTTCCTTTTTTTTTAATTTTTGGTCTAATGCACATTTTTATTTTCCCGCTCCGATAGTCGACAGCGACCAGGACCTTTTCACAAACATGAAATTTTTGTTTGATATGTGTTCGCTGCACAGAAATGAAATTTCTTTTTGAGTTTGTTGCACCTGAGATCTTCCTAAAAGATTTTTGTCTAAGTAAGGCAAAAACGTGAGCTCTTTTTTCACAAATGACGAAGAAATGTTTATGAAAAGTGTGTCGTCAGCTGTGGAATTCGCTTTACTTTCTCCCACATTTTTCATCCTTTTGAGTAAAGAAGTCCCCTCCACAGCGAAGCGGTTTCTGTTGCAGCTATGACTAGAAAGGTACTCAGCAGAGTCCATATCTCCATGGGAAGCCATGATAAGAATTCCCTGTCTTGTAAGGCAAGAAATCCAATAACAAATTCAGTAACAGAAACCTGGATCTGTTTTTCTATCCAGATAGTATCGAATGGTTTCTGTTTTCAAACCAGGCCTATTGATGCATCAAGGTTTATAAAACTGGTTACCATTATTCTCGAAGTAGTCCTGCATAAACACAAACAAAACACCTTGTGATATGTATTATGTGAATGCCGTCGTCATCCTTGATTCCCCTTGCTATGAACTCGCTTAAAGATTAGGAGACAAGAATAAGATCTTTTTTGATAAATTACCTTGTCCATTCTCAGAATCTATATTTCTACTTGAATCTGCCGGTCATAAGTTATAATAAGGGTTTATCGGAATATGAGACGAAATGACTGTAAACACAGCAACAGTACCATGGTAGTATCTTTTTTGTACTTGTCGCCATATTGTCTATCTATCTGTCTGTCTGTCTGCCTTCCTGCCTGCCTGCCTGCCTGCCTGCCTGCCTGCCTGCCTGCCTGCCTGCCTGCATGCATGCCCGCCTGCTTTTCTGCCTGCCTGCCTACCTACCTACCTACCTAGCTGCCTTCCTGCCGCCTGTCTGCCTGCCTGTTGTTTGTTTGCTTGCTTGCCTACCTACCTGACTTGATCCTATTATGCCATCTTGTACAATGAGGGGAGAAGATAAGGTGTCAGGCGAACAAAATTACAGCTATCACAAGTCAAATGATGATTTCTAGAAGACTATACTTTCATTTTCTGACTTTATCTCAACAGCCATTACTCATATTGCAACCTTAGTTCAAAGTGTCTTTAAAAGTAAGGGTTACATCAGTATTGCAGGAAGCATAGGATACTGGACAGGAGAAACTTTCAGAGGTCTTGGCGTGGCCCAAGTGCGTCAGAGATGACACCCCTTGCAAATCATCTGGAGCTGTCCGCGTTTGTTCCTTGTTAGTACTATGAAAACATGCCCACCTTGTCAGATTCGTCCAAGTCTACAAGACTTTTTATTAGCAAGGGAGTATAATATTACAAGACTGTTAGATGCCCATGGTCTAAATCAAAACAGAGAGCTGGCCATGATTGCTAATTCGACGGAAATTGGAGACACGCATGGAAATTGTTTTAAGTCTGATCCTGTGGGTGCGGGAACATAATTGGAAATGCCTCTTTGAGGCATTAGATAAAATTTGCTCTTCAAACTACATGAACATTCCGGAGTAGCCAGGACTAGTCTGTAGATCCAGAGCTACCCCACGGCTTAAAAATATATACTGTGTTTCGGGGAAGGGGGGAGAGGGGAAGTTCTTCATTTACATTTATCACAATTTCAGTTTAGATGAGAAGGGGGTCCAAACTTTGGCATTCTTTTGCAGACCAGCCGTTTGCAATAACTGAAACCGCTTAGGCCCTTGAAAAAAAAAAGCTATTTTCAAAAAATCTCTACTTAACAAACTCCCTGTTGCATTTCAGCACTTTTGCGGTGTAGAATATTCCTATACAGTCTGCTCAAAGGACAGATTTTATACTCTGCTATTAATGAATCTTGATCGTCCAACGGTTTTTAACCAGTTAAGCTCCTGCAGTCTTAATGTACTCAAGCCCTTTTTCCCAAACTCGGTAAACGCACTTTCGTTGAAAAATGAGTGAGTAGTGTATTCAGAGATCTGTGTCCATTCATTCAATACAAACCTGGGCTTGAAATTCGCATATCTTCAAACTTTGTCAATAAGATTTAACTGTAAAGAACGTATAGTTGGATTTGTGTGAATAGCGATTACCTTCATCTTATTTCCCTTCATTTCAGTTCAGACATTACATGCCGAGCATTGGAAGAGTGCTGTTCAGTTACCGTTTGTTCTTATTGACAGTAATCAATCGATATATTTTCTATTATTTTGCTTTAATCTCCAGGGATTACATCACAAAGCCTGGGCGCTCCAGACAATAACAATCAGAACATGGCCTTCACACCTGATGATTCGGGAGCCGGTGGTGTGGATACTAGTGTCGACAATTCCAACGCCACACCGTTATCCATCACCACGCCGGCAGCTACCACAACCACCACCACACAAACAACAACGACAACTACGCAGGCCACCACCACTGGTGCCGCGACTACTGCAGGCAGTGCTACCGCTGGAACAACAGGGGCGGCACAGACAACCGGAGCAGGCGCCACAGCAGCAGTTACCACGACCACAACAACACAAACACCGACAACTACGAGAGCACCAACAACAACCACTACAAGTACGACGACACCGAAGCCAACAACTACGACGACGTCAACAACGACGACGACCCCCCGACCAACAACAACAACTCCACCGCCAACCCCTGCACCGACTCCTGCACCGACTCCTGCACCAACTCCAGCGCCAACACCACAGCCCACCTTTCCAGTGTTTCCTGGAGGTGCAGGTAAGTACTACTCTAGACCATATACGTGATCATAGTCCATTTCAATGAGAAAGAAACCCAGTCTTAGGGAATACATCTATTGAAAGTGCTTTTTTCTTCACAAAGATCTGATTTTCGCGAAATGTGGATATTGGTCTTTCACGAGGATCTAATTTTCTGGAGTCCAGCATGGTTTTTTGTTTTATATGAGCGCAGAAATCTAGAGTCATACCCAGTGACATTACAGGGCTGTCAAACCAGCAAGCAATCCTGCTTCATGATGATATAAACACATTGTATTCGATATTTCCCAAATGTGTGTGTGTGTGTGTGTGTGTTTGGGGGGGGGNGGGGGTTTGTACGTACAACTTAATGTGTGTTGTCTTTGCAGGTTATCCACGGTGAAAATGAAAAAGGACTGAGTTACCAAATTTGAAAACTTTTTTGTCTGTCCAGTTTTTGCATTTTGTAGTTGACAATCAGAAAACGTATTCGTTCATTCATTCATTCATTCATTCATTCATTCATTCATTCATTCATTCATTCATTCATCACTATCTCGCAGAAGTTATGACATTATGAATTAGCGTAAATTATATGGGAGCGTGAAATATATAATTTTAAAGAGACTTGCTATATTATATTTGACTGGCATAATATAGCAAAGCAGAAAAAAAGTAGTACATTCAGACTGTTAGTTGTGAGGTTGTGAATTAGCAGAGAGAACAGCAATAACTTCCAGCCGCGTAATCTTATATTCAAGGTATTTACTGAATGCCCCAAAATGTAAGCGAGGGATTAAGTAACCCAGTAAAAACATACATTTATTTAATTCCTATGTCCTACTTCCAGTCTGACCTTATTGGAGGTATACTTGATTATCTTGAAAACGCATTAAAATTACATAAATATTTTAACTAGACACTGACCTGACGTGACATATTTGGAACTCGCTTGTCGTCCGACTCTAAGAATCCAGCGGTACTTTTCAATGCCACACACTTTGTTTGATTAACTACGTGACAGAGAGATAGAAATTAATGGCCGAGAAATAAGAAAGCATATAAACTTTAAATTAGCGCAGGAGAGAGTCTGTGTCAAAGACCGTACCGGGTAATTTAAAAAGAATGGATGCTGAAGTCCATCGCAACTTCCTTGAGAACGTGACTGTTTATGCTCAATTACATATGGAATACATACTTGGTTGTTTACGCGCTCTATTCCAATTTTGGTTTGTAAACTACCAACGTTTAAGTTTCTCAGACTGACACCCCTACAGTCTTGAAGGCTGCCACCCTATTAACTCTCTCGTCTAACTACAATGATTTTTTTAAAAATAATAGCATCGTTCAGTCAGCCACAATTTACAGAGGTGCGGTAGCCGAATTGGCTTAATGTATTTGCTGTCTGATACAAGATGGACTATACATGCAGAATCGATTCTGCTTGCAGTGACTTTTTTCTTTCCTTTTACTCTGCCAGTATTTAATGCCTTTATTCTCTTTTGTCCGCACAAGTAAAACTAAAACGCAGTGAACTTATATATTATTGTGTTGTTACTAGTGAATCAGAGTTCAGTTAACCCAGAACCCAGAATGCCTTGATAAATGGCTCTTGAATACCACTCCACCAGCAGCTGACAAAGCAATGATTCATTAAAGTGTTGCTGGTAACAATGACCTCCCAGAAGTCCGTCACACAGCAAACACAAAAGGTAGCTGAACAAATCCACCGAATGATGGTACACTATTATAATTTACTTATTTAAAAACATCCGCAATAATTGTAAACTTCATAGTAAATATTCCTCTGCACAGTTACTGGACACATAAAAGCAGAATATCAATCTGAGCCAAAAAATAAAAAACAAAAAAATCTCATGAATACCACCCTCCCCCCCCC